>JAGDQP010025281.1:0-27068 GCA_022664845.1 Lepisma saccharinum | reverse complement strand
CAAATAGCTACCTAAATTATTAAATAAAAGTTACTAATACATATTGGAAATAAATAAAAAATAATAATTTAGGTGGCTATTTGTTATTATTGTATCAATTACTGAATACTTTAAAAATGTAACGCGTATGAGAATTAAAAACTGATCCCGAACAAAACTATTATTTATTTCTTGATCTCTTCGATAATTTCACAATACCCTTACGTATTTACTGTTCTCGTCTTCTGTTTTGTTTGTCTTTGATTGAAGAATAGACATTCAGACATTTCCTTTCATATGCTTTGTGATAATGGTTGGCGTGGTGCTAGAACATGAAATCCATTGCAGTCGCGGTATCTTGAAAAATTGGCAGGTTGATATGATTATGACGATATCCTGAAGAACTGATTTCGTTCTCTTTCGTAGTCATTGCCAGAAAAAGTTACGAAATCGGTGAAGGTAGTTCTGTCTTCTTGTAGCAATGCGATTATTGTGCTGCAGCTGGGCCCAATGATGAGGTGTTGTATCAAATTCTGAACAATTTTTAAGTGGGTTGAGTGTGTTATTTAGGGTTTATAATGAGACATGGACCATTATCGATGGAGTAAAGGCCACCTGTGCTAGAATAATAATTTGCTATATATATATATATATATATATATATATATCCTTGTTTGAAATTGTAGGGCTGAGCTGCAGGAAGACTTGCTTAAAGTTACTTAGCTATTGAAGCTTTTTGGTTGAGTCTATTGGAGAAAGTACACGCTGTCTAGCGGGATTCTAACGATACACACTTAAATAGTTAGTATTCTGTGAAGAATAGAAGCTAGGATAGAAGCTTAGCTTCTTACTGTTGGAAAGTATGAGCAAGATGAATAGAAAATTTGAAAATAAATTAACACAAAAGTTGCAACGACGAAGCAGACATCAACGGACACAAACAAAAGAAAAGTGTGTGCTGAAGTTAGTGCCGAATCTAAGGGGGAGCAAAAAGTTTCGCTGCATTTGTCTTTCGCTGCATGTACCATACAAGTTGGCTCTTGTACAGTTCGTAGTACCAGATGTTTTATTGACGGTTCCAGAAAACCCTTAACTGGACCTGTTTAGTTAAAATTGATGGATCGATTTGTCTGTGTGTAGCTTCTGCAGAACTTTATTTATGTGGGTTATTGGCCTGTCACTGCCCATACAATTAATTTTATTTTACTCCATGTGGATTATTGTAGCAGCTTACTCTAGACACCAAGTTATCTAGAGACTTTATATATCACTAACCTTATCACTTTTGCTACTTAATTGCAAACTAGAAAATGAAAGGTTGAAATTGCATTAAGTGTTAAAAATAAATAATGAAAATGAAAATTACCTTACAGAGCGTTTGTACAGAAACAACTGTTTGTGGTTGCCCAAAACATGTTAGAATAAGGCCTAAACAAAGCTATGTTTTCTCTCAACAAAAGTTTGTTTAAACGAATTAAATTTCGAGCACTGAAAAATATTAAGCATCGATCAGGAACAGAACGGAGGCAGTGACGTAACATCAGGACCTTCAGGGCCCGCAAAGCAGGTGGGCCCGAGGCTTTAAGGGGCCCGCTTTTCTTCCTCCTCTAAATATCGTTTACGTAACCCTGAAGGTCTTCTTAGCGAACATGTAAATGTTCCTTCCTCTAGCTGGCTTCATATAATCATTAGATTTGTAATACAATCGAGCATCTTAATGTATGGGCACAGCGGGTAATCACCAGGGACCCCCTAACCGACACGAGCTTAGGGGTGCTAATCTAAATACTTCTCTCAATCATTGTATTTTCTAATTTCTTAACCTGATCATATTTCATTCAATTTGAAAAAAGCATTTAAGTCTTTTTCTTATAAGCAATAACCATTGTTAGTGAAAACTGGTAACATATTATTCGGACTTCAGAATCAGCTTCCTACAAGTACACCACAGAAAGTTCATGCGACGTACGCATTACACAGTTTGTGACGTATTGTTTCGTCCCCTTTTCTCATGTATGAATGCCATCTATTGCTAACGGATAGCTATTAATAAATAACTGGTTGATAGGAATCTATCTAGGCCATATAGTTTAATACAGCGTTTCCCAACGTGGGGGTCGCGACCCCCAGGAGGGGACGCGAGTTGTATGCAAGAGATTGCGAGGGGAGGTGAAAAATACATTTAACCAAGGTTTTGCAGGCTAAAAACTAATACATGTCAAAGAAGGCATTTCATTCTACTTGTTTTTTACAGTTAATAAAATTAACATAATTTTCCAGTACTATAATAAGGACATTTATTATAAAATGAAGCAAATCAACTGTCATGGTTTCAAATGAACAGCAAATGTTATACGAAATTTAAAAAAAGACAAAATAAAGTTACAAAAGATTGCACACTATTATTTGGTTAGCGAGAAATCCGAGCCTCTATTGATTTAACCAATTTAAAAATCTCTGGTTCAATTTTTGACATACACGTTATCAAGTCATTTACAGTTCTACGTTAAAAGTTAGGTGCCCATCCAAGTCCTAAATGCCACATTTTTAATATAGAGACTCTTTAGTAATTCGTGTAACTGACAATCACACATATAAAAACGAAGGTTTTTAAGATATTTGCATCAAATTTTCTCGAATTGCTCACAAAACCCTGATGTTTTAACACTGGAAAAATAATTTTCCAAAACTAAATTTTAACTCCGTTTTTGGAGTTCAAATTCAAAAGTAAACCTCACTCATGGGAAAATCAATGTTAACTCAGAAGAGCATTTTCCTTGTCTAAATGTATTAATTACCAAGAAATTAAGTCACACCGTGATTTCTGTTTATAAATATTGCAGCTCCAGATCGAGAGATGATACAATATTTATTGACAGAAATCACCGTCTGACTTAATTTCTTGGCAATTTATCATATTAGACAAAGAAAAGTATTCCTCTGAACTAACATTGCATTTTTCCATAAGCGAGGATCACTTTTCAATTTAAACCCCCAAACTGGGAGTTAAAATTTAATTTGGGAACATTTTCAGTGTTGAAACGTTAGGGTTTTGTGAGCAACTGTAAAACATTTCATGAAAATTTCTTGAAAACTTTCGTTTTTACAGGTCTGTTTCTCAGTTACACAAATTAATACATGTGGGTGTGTGTGTGTGTGTGTTTGTTTGATTTGAAGCTTTTAGGAGACTATTTCATAGAATGTGAAACGAAGCCGTTTATTATAAAGAAGAAAATTACTTTTGAGAGTCACCAGCAGGAAAGCATGGTAAAACGGGGTCGCGGCATGGAAAAGGTTGAGAAACGCTGGTTTAGTGCATAAAGCTTATTCATTAACTGATAGTGTCTACAACTGATAAACTTATGCTGGGAAGAATGCAGACATCAAATTGATCCCCATCGATTTCACGGAGCTCAAAATCTAGCAGACACTGTCTTTATTCCGGAATATATTCCCTGAATGGACACGAAATTCCTGTATTATACTGTATTATGATAAGGCTTCTAATATGTCTGGATGTTATACTAAATTTCAAGCACGCATCCGTCAACTGAATCAGTTCGTTATTTATCTTTTCTTAGCTGCATACAACCTGAACTTGATGGGAGTAAAAGCTTTGGCTTTTGCACATTGTTGAAATCTTCTGGCATCATCTTTAGAAGATCATGTTGTGGTCAGTCTGCCTAATACGAAATGGCCGTCATATTTTGACGTTCTTGCTTTGGATAAAAGTTTAAAAAAATGAACTGCATTCTATGTCAACTGACCCTGACCATGAATTGAACATAATGGTGTAGCCAGAATTGATCAAGGAAATGAAATACCTGGAAGCGATGTTTCTGACAACACTTTGGAACGGCATTCTTGACAGAATGAACAATCCTGCAATAGAAAAAGATATTTTTTTTTATCTTGAAACTTTAGGAGTTTCTGAATTCGTTCGTCCAGGACTTTCGAAACAAATTTAGCGAAATTTTGGAGGCCAAGAGTTGGTGTCGAGATTTAGATTATAGTGATGTTAATAAAATGGGACAAAAGAGAAGTACACGTATTGATGGATTAAAACAAGAAAATCTTCTAATCAAAGTAAAATGTCCAAGGTGGAAACATTCATCCTTGTTCTGGACTCTTTGATAAATCACCTGACCAAACGTGCAGAGCTACAATATTACCAAAATATTTGAATTGACCGGTACAATATCTCCAAGCTTTAGAAAGTATTTATTACCATGGTTATTGACGTACCATATGAAGAAACGCTTTAATACGATATTCCTTGTTGTTAATAAATGTAAAGTAGGTCTTATAGTATTGTAATATTGTATTTCGTTGCAGTGACGATGTTGGAAATTTGAAGTTTTAAAACTTTTCGTACGTGACCCGAACTCCGTCTAACTTCAGTCAACAAGTGTTGTGGGCTGATAGGTACGGCATCGAACTACAAACTAGCTGACCCGTGTTCAAGTCTTCTCTGTACCATCGTACTTTTTCTTCACTGATGCCAATCAAAATCGTTTAAACAAAACAGAGCAAGCAAATAACTCTTAATTTGGCCCTATTCGAACAAATATTTTGTTAACCATAAACAAGGATTTTTCTCTGTGAGATTACAAAGCATAGGTATACATAAGTATCCTATAACTGGCCACCGAAATGTCTGGACTTTAATCCCATAGGAATACATATGAAGAATTACACATTTCAAATTTTTTAGTACAAGGTCTATGATCCACATTAAAACTTAGAAATATTTTGTTTGAAACGTAATTCCAAAGGAATAGCGTCAAAAGTAATTCAGAGGTTACGAAAGAGAACTAAATTATTTAGGAAAAATGGCACTAACAGAATTGACTATTAATGATATTTTTCTTTATTATTCTACCTGGCTTTGAATTTTTAGTATTGATATTTATTTCTTTGCTTATTCTTGTAGGCATATATTATCTGTCTATCTGTTTGTCTGTTTTGTGGTCGCCAATGTTCACAAATGTGTGTGTATGAGGAAATTATGTGTGCAATAATTTCAATTTGTATAAATATTCTCATAGCGTATGTACACAGTATATTAAAATGAGTGTTGATGTGCATTTAATTATCTGTGGAAAGGCTCAAATTACACAAAGTATACTCATATTAATTGGGAATATATTAATATGTGAGCTTTCAATTGCTACATTAATTAATTTAAGCGAAGTGAATATCCATCATTATTGTTAATTAGATTATATTTTACTTCAACCATTAAAATGGGACTCTATTATTATTACTAAAATTATTCGAGACATTAAAAGACTGAGTAGGTTTGTAGTAATGAATAACTTGATTTTTCATGTTTACGTTGTTAATTAATAAGGTACACTCTTTGACGGGAGGGAAAATGTATGTTTGTATCATATTACAATCCTGAAAACAAACAACCAGTCGTTCTTTGGCCATCAGCAGTGGAAATCGCAAGTTTAATTTAATTTATTAACGCCAGTTAGGAGATGTTTGAAAGCTAATATAATTTATTCATCAGTAACTATACTCAACTGAAGTGTAGTTAAATGGTACAAACCACAGCAAAGAAAAAAGATGCAATTGACAGCAACCAGCTTTTAGACAATCTCACTTACTGTTTCTTATCGTGCAATTCTTTCAGGCAAATATGTGTTCGCAGAAATCAAACAGTAAGATAATATTATAGTGATTTCTTATAATATTTTGTTCCGACAATTTAAATATGGAGACGGATAATTTAGATCATCATTAATTTTATTGTAAAATTTCGTCCAACGCAGATGGATATATATATAGTGATTCTGCCAGGAATTCATGTTTGGGGAGCATTAACCAGAAAATTGGGAAGCTGCAAATAGAATTTTAGTGTTTCTATTTATTTTGATTCTGTTTTATCACAGTGCCTGTGTCCCCTTTAGATACCCGCTGCTCTTTGCTGTAATGTTGTGGTAGAGGGACAACTTTTGATCCCCTGTCACCATTTTGTCCAGAACTGACTCACGTCTGTGACGGGTGATCAAGGAACTGCTGAAGTCAACTTGCTGCTGCTTCTTCTGATGCGTTAACGCGTGAGATACCCATTTTCCGAGTCATCCTGCAGAAGACAACGTGCGTTCGAGCGGGTGACATGGAGTTCGCTGGCCAGATTTTTTTTTTTAACAATTTGCATTGGATTTGCCTCCACCGCTGCTCGCACGGCATTGTTTTCCTGCTCCATAGGTCTTCCTTCTCGTCTCTTATCGGTGAGGCTGGTGTTCCCAGACCGAAACCTCTGAAACTACCTCTGGCACTTTCGTACACGCACAGTACCCTACTCATACAGCATTGATGTTTCGTGATTGTGCTGGTTGAATGTAAAATTCATACAGCATGACATGACAGATGTAGTTCTCCGACACTGCCATGATCTAACACAACACACACTTCCAAAACGTGGAGTAGACCGCTCTCCTTCTACACACTGCTGCACAATGAAGTGCCCTATATGATCCAGATATAGCTCGTCAGATGGCGTCATTACAGCATTCATTGTACATACGACATTACTTATGGGATAAGCTGATACGACTGAAAGTGGAATAAATAAACTTCAAATTTACGAAGAGAATTAATTAGCTATTAAAATTCCTCTGAGCGAAATAATTTAGCTGGCGTTTTTAAAATTCTGATGGAATAGTGAAAGAAATTCTACATTTGCCCATGCATGGTTGGCTTTCAATTTTCACAAACAAATAGAAACGTCATGAATGGTTTTATTTTATTTTAATTTAGTTTAATTCACCTCTCATCCCCGGCATGCACATATGTTCACTGATATTTAAAACTATCTTTCTTGAAACGCCATTTTGCCATTCTCGAGTAGTCTAAAGAGAATGACATGGCTCAGCAATTTAAGCACTTCACCCGCAGCAGAAGAAAAGTGAGTTTCAATCTTCTAGGAGATTGCTTCAGGTACAAAATCTTTGAATGATTCTCTTTATGAGAGGGTATAAATGAATGCTTCACTTTCTATCTCTTTCTCTCTCACACTCACTCACTCTGTGTATGTGTGTCTTACAGCGTGTTGCTTCATTGCATTTCTGTGTGAATGTAGTTAGTTGAATTTCATTCCATTTGCTCTCCCCCTTGCAGTAAGACAGCACTACCAATGGCTTTAATGTTTCCACGGGAGGAGTGTTGAGAATTCTATGTAATGCTTCTAATTCTCCTTCATTGCCTCCTACTCTCGCGTTTCTTCACACCACGGTCCTCCTATTCCACTTCTTCCAACGCTTCTCTTATAAGTTCCCGTGCATAGGAGCCTCTCTAGTTGGGGGGTAATTTTAGAAGCAATTACAGTGGAAGAACTGGTCTTTAAACCTAAGAACAGATGTGAGTATGTCTACCTTCACCCTCTGCAGATTAACTCGAAGTCTCTCTCGCTCTCTCATCCTCTTTCGTAGGTAGGATGTTATAGAAAGATGCGAGAAGGGAGATGCAAAATCATAGAAAAAAGAAAGCTTTTAGAATGTGAACAAAAAGGGAAGATGTGACGATAATTCGTGCCAAAGTACATGTGAATACGAGAGATAAGGAAAGAGAATAGGAAGGAAAGCAAGAGAGGGAAAATCATTTTGTTCGAGGTGAAAAAAAAATATAGGAAAGGGGGAGATTTGTGAAGAAGTGAAAATTTTCATTAAAAAGCAATTTTTAAGAATGTAGAATCTTGTCAACACGAACATTTTCTTGTAGTATTGATGTTGTAAAATCAATAGCAGAGGATTTCTAAATGCTCCCTCATCCTTCCCCTCCCCGTCGCTCTCTCCATTTTACAGTGATAGGGAAGAGCGTACAAGAACATCATGTATTAAAAGTATTTGTTGTACTAGTAATTTCTAATGGAAAATAATATTTCCCTTAATAGAAATATAAGCACAGCACATGTTATTTATCTTGTATTATTTCTGTTTGAAATTGGTACCACACAATGTATTTACCCTCTGAAGGAATTTTTCTTTAGAGTTACGTTCTGTCATGCATGCTTCAACTTGTGCTTAAATTGAACATAACTAAATATCAATTTTGATTAAATAACGGGAGGTTAAATATCTTGTAGAAAAATAGCTAGAGGGGAAAATATGGCGTAGTATGATTCGTGTCAGCTGAATTAATATTTACTAAATTCGATAATAATTTTGACTCTTATTGTCATTCCAGTGTAATAAATGGTGGAACGTTGTGGCGGTTTGTCCCTGATGGTTGTTTGAGTTCATTGGTGCAAGAAATGGACTGTATAGTTTCTCTGGAAAGAGGGACAATAAGCAACACAGATTCATAGGCGACTAGTGGCTACATGTGGTGAGCAAGCTGCTGCGCGAAGTTCCATATTTAATTGGCATAGGAACTTCAACCTGAGAAATGACAGTGTGGTGAAAGGAATAAGCAGTAGTAGACCAGCAACGAAGCATACACAAGTTGGAGGATAGGAGGTGTCGAACTTGATGCTGCGAAGTCGACGCAAACCTCAATGAGCTACAACGTGAAACGGTAATTGAGAGAATAACCCTGTACGACAGGATAAGGCCAAACTTTCCTTACTAACACATACTATGTGACACTTTGGCGTCAATTGGAATCCAAACTTTGCCGCATCTGCCATATTTCCCTATTTGACTCTTTTGGACTATGCGCTTTTCGATAAGTTGAAGAAGAACCTACGTGGTCGACGATTCGCCAGCAACGAGGAGCTACATCAGACTGTCCATGAGTGGGTCCACCTACTCTTAAAGAAATGGGTTGCTGAAGTCATTCAAAAACTTCCTGGGAAATAGGAACGCTGCCTTCAGTTTTCTCTCATTTTACTCGTCTTAGTGCAAATCATTATTGAACGACCTAAGTATAAAGAGAATTCAAACAATATTTTGGCATTTATTGCTCCTTCGTTGGTCTTCTAGATTCTACTGTGAGCAGAAATGCTATTAAAGATATTATAGAACGTCTCCGTATATCTAGACAGTTCTGATGGTCCACTGGCGTTGTTCTAATTTTTAAGCCCATTCATGGTAAGCTCTCGACATTTCTCTTTCCTTATGTAACAATTACCGTGTCATGTACTGTACAGAAATTGGCAAAATGCTCCGGGACGTGTGTGAAAAATAGCCGACGTTGGTTAATAAAAAGCATTCTCCTCTCTTAGTAGACAACGCTGAATCTCGCATGGTAAACATTACAAAAAAAGTTGTATAAACTGAGGTATGAAGTAATCTCGCACCCACCGTATTTCTTAGGCCTAGTGCAAACAAATTATCATATATTTATGCATCTAAGTCACTTACTAAAATACAGGTGTTCAAAAATAAGAATAGTTCAGCAAGTGCCTTCCGACACTTCATTGTTGTACCCGAGCAACGTTTCTTTTGGAAAAGATTAGCAGTTGTGACTTGTTGGGTTGGCAGAGATATCTCTGCGGGCAGAGATATTTTAAAAGAAGCAGATTCACTCATTCCACATTACTAAGAGCAGTACTACTACTGCATATTCACTACAATACTACTAGTACCACTAAGTCTTACTACGACTACTAGTACTACTACTACTACCACCAATTATTATTAATTATAATAACATCTGTTTCATACTTCAGTAACAATACATAAAGAGATATTGGAGTTTAAAATTGCAATGTCAATCGCGTCATATAAATAACTCTGCCAACCACAATATTCCACACTATTAATAGTAAAATGGGTTCAGGTTTGCCCTGATAGGTAACACAACACACACGCTTCTGTGCGTATGGTATCGGTTTCAAATCGAGTTGTTATTCATTGAATGGGGTTGTTGGGACCTTAACATAAACTGTGTTTCAAGCTCAATAAACATTGCTCACATTTAGAAAAAAATCAAACTGGTTCGAATTTCCAATTAATTACAAGTGACTAATTACAAGTTCAACATGAACTATGATCAAAGTGGTTTATGAAGCTGGGACAACACAAACGTTCAATATAAGATATTACATAATGCGATGTAGCACAACAGACAATTGCCAGAAGATTGTCCTTTTTCCTTCAGGGATTCAGCCGTCATTCGTAAAGTTCACGAAGCAATTCTTTCAAGCTACAGACAAAAATCCTGTAGATGCCCTGTGTTATATTGAACATAAGTATCCACATGAACTTTATAACTCAGTTTTCCATGGCATTACCACTCAAACTTAACCATGATTTGTCATTTTAACGGACCAAGTCCAGAAGTCTTCTCAGAGACTGGAATAAAACGCATCTATCATTGACTGCTAGATTAATTACAATGTTATTATTACGTATCGTCAAATCGGTAGACCTTGAAAGAATGTCAGAAGAATAGTCTCTTAACTAACTCTACTAGGTAGAGTTTATTAAATTAAGATTCAAGGTTTCCAAAAATCATAATTGCAACAATCACATGAAATATCTACAATTCTAGGTTCAAAATTACTTAAATTGTGATGGAACCAATCATGATAGAATCCTGAATTAGTAATACTTGGAAAACGTACTTTGAAATGAGCAGAGGAGAAGTTTCAATAGCCTGATCTCAACTACGAGTCTTTAAGTGACTGAATGTCTACTCAAGGTATGTCTATCTACACGAGAACCCAGTTGAATTTTATTTATGACCTTTAGATATCTCAAGCTCAGACCGGGTTAGAGAAAGTATTCAGAAAGGTGACGGCCAGGGCCTATGTTGAAAGTGCTATCCCGGCATTTGCCTGATGTGACATCAATTTCTGTACATGTGTTTTTTACTTTCGCACCGAAGTAGCGCGGTTACGGTAACAGAATACTGGGTCGTAACAATATAGTACCATCTATTTGCTCATGGAAAACCAAAATTGGATACAAATAGAAGTAACTTATCATAAAGGTTAATATGTATTAAGAAACTGAATAGAAAATAAAAATCATAATTCAAGTCTTGAATGTGTAGGTAAAAGGGAGGGAGGGAAAGAGAGAGGTGGAGGAGAATGAGGGATTCCTTTCGCCATATAAGCAGGTAAAACGTTGCAAACAAGTTTGAAATAACTTAATGAATCTTAAATTCCCTTCTCAGTGGTTATTTAAAAACTTTCTGCCCTTCAGTCTCTTACCAGTATACGAACACACACACGTCCATCACATCTGCATAATAGCACAACCACCATCATCATGATACTTCCTAGAAACCAAATTCATTTTCCAAACTCTTCACTTTTCGTGGTTTATTTTCCCTCCAAAATGAGAGAGAGAGAGAGTAGTTCTTCCATTGCAACCTACTCTACTTCTGGTTGCAACCTACTCTACTTCTGGTAGCAACCTACTGAAGCGTCGCGTTTCTCTTTTGGAGGGGAAAGGGTCTCAATCTTTTCGGATTATGAAACTGTTAAGCCCCTAATCGATTTCACAAGAGAGAGCTGCAAGGTAGAAAACTCTTCAACAAAGTTTCGGTTCTTTATAATATTCGGTCCTTCCGCTTTTTCAACTTCTTTCTCCTCTCTTACTATTTTTCTGCATCATTCCCTCCTCTATTTCTACTTTTTTACTGTTTCTTTTTCTTCTCCTCTCTTTCCTTTCGTCGTTACTTTCTATGTTCTCTCCTTTCCTGCCTCCCACTCTTGGACGGAAGATTTAATTCAAAGTTTTCTTACTTTCCTTCCCGCGAATAAAGAATCTACCTCATTCCATTCCACTCTCTATTTTCTCCTCTTTCAGTATGCCTTTTTTTATCGCGTTTAAAAAGAGAAGTAGACTAAATTTTATTTCTTTCTGAAACCCTCTCCGGTTCTCATACTTCATCTGGTCTCCTAAGAAACCAGAATCTTATTTTATAAGGATCGAAATATAAAAAGATGGTAACCATACCGTATGGTATAGATTGTGTACGAAATGAAGAAGAATAATGTTGGGGTGTTGGGTCATTTCTCTTTCATGAATTGTTTCTCCTCTTAAAACTTGGCTTAAGACGATGGGACGACAGAACAGCCTTTGTTCAGTTTGCTTTGCTTATGCTTTGTTTATATTACTAAGGTTGTAACGTTGGTAAAAATCAAAGTTGAAATAACTTACATTTAGAATACGGAACTTAACTTGGTCATTGTGCTTGTACTGCCATTGTCAGTAAAGAAAAGGTATAGCATAGCATATTGTTTTTGTACTCTGAGGTTACACGTTGGTTGTAGTGTTAACATTTTGTAGATTAGTTCTGCCATCATTGTTTTATACTTTAAAAGTGATATGCACCACTAGAATGCTATATCTTTCGATAAAGAAAGAAATAAACTCGTGAAGTGAGCCGTCCTTCGTGCCTAATTTGCGTTTAGATTACTAACGTAAGAAGCTAACCATCGTAAGTTGACAATGGTTAAATTTAAAACACGAGTTAAAGGTAACTTGCGTTTACATTACTAAAATGACCTCGGTTAACGTTAACGATGGTAGCATCTTAATAATGTTATCAAGATATTAGTGCCACAATGCTTGAACTTTTGACAGGAGAGATTCCGATTTGATTCTCAACAAAATTTCCGAATGTATGTGTTGATTCAGCACTATGAACTTAACGGATAAGTACCAGATCTCCTTTCTTGAAAGCGGCGCAGAACGGTGATAGGGATTTGTTTGATAGAAAGCCACCGTGTGATGACACCGGGTTTGATAGAAAGCCACCTAATAGGCCAAAACTCTCTTGTATAATTATAGACTATTGAAAGAAGTAAGTTTAGATAACTGCTTTTCCTTTCCACAAGGAAAGAACCTGATAGTTTGCATACCAATCTATGTGGCTTACAAGGAGAACGTACAGCGTGTTCCTCACCGATTATGTTCCATATTGTTTAATCCTGTATTTATCAGAGATAAAATAGTTTTGAGAAAAATTGTTAGCGCTCCATATGAAATTGTTTTACGAGTATCTGTTCCTGTATGGGAAATGTCGTTTGGTAGCAGACCTCGAGTGGTGTCCGTTTACGCTCAAGGTGTAAAGATACTTAAATACAGTTTGTAAAGAAATATAGCAACACCTGTTCGGATACAGTTTACACAACATTCATGAACACGACTGAACTCTCATATAGAATGATAGGGGCCATTCATGAACAAAGTAAAATCGTACGAAGCAATCTATCCTATGTATGGCAGACCACAATTACAGGTAATGGAACTATGTACAGTGAATTTATATTCGTTGATGTAGATGTGCGTGCGGCTTTTTATAATACAGCTGTAACAGAGGGTAGTATACAAATTGAAGAAAGGCAGGTAAACATAACTATTAACACGAATATATGATAGTTCCATATCAGCAGGTAATAAAAGGGCTCAGCAGGTTCACTAATATTTTTTTGTACCCCTCTGGGTTTTGTTAATGCAACCGACCGTTTATGGATACTTGTAATAAGGTTATGACAAAGTTGATAAATATATGGAAGTAAAACTAGCACATATCAGTGCATATTCACAAAATTTCTTTGTCTTTTCTGTGATTTTATTTGAAGTTCCTCGATCTTCCTTATCCACAACATCACACTTGCATCACTTTCCACCATTTAAATTCTTTCATCGGAGAAAAGTCGATGTTTCCAGCCATATTCGGTCCAGTTAAAATATTGGTTCACAAATTCCAGCTTATTGCCCTGTGGACCTCTGTCATCTTCTTACGCGTTTTTCTCCTCCGTAATACCCTCTTCTCGCAATTGAGACAATACAGTGATATGACTGAGTTATTGCCAAGACCATTTTAAATTACAGAACGAATTGGCGGGAACACAGTTCTCGGGTCTTCAAAGCTCCTTTGCTAATTTTGGGATCTGTCCTCGAGA
Organism: Lepisma saccharinum; assembly: GCA_022664845.1. Classification (NCBI taxonomy): domain Eukaryota; kingdom Metazoa; phylum Arthropoda; class Insecta; order Zygentoma; family Lepismatidae; genus Lepisma; species Lepisma saccharinum. Next base: position 13,273 of record JAGDQP010025281.1, on the reverse strand, counting down.
TGTTTTCTTTCTGCAGCAACGATGGTGGAGAGAAGAACTTTTGTGCTGGTTCTGCTTCTTAATCACCCTTGAATTATAAATTTTAATACTCGGTCAATCTGTCAGACACAAACTTACCTAGCACCATTTGTTTGTGGTTTGTGTCACACATTTGTGCTTAAGGTGTCGCTATTGTTATTTTACAAACTGTACTATTTAACCAGAAGGAATCTTTGAAATATTCCTCTGTTTAAGTAGATGACGGGTGTAGCTTGCTAGCTCTACGAATCAGATATTGCAAAACTGAGTTCTGGAACATGCAAGTATTCTGTTTCATATTTTTTCAGCAAAATGAGTGTATAGGAGTATGATGAATTTTAGTAAGACAAATGAAACGTAGAAAATAAAGGAAAATTTGTTATTCAAAAAGGTTCGTGTTGAAACTTTCACGGTTTCGTGGATAAATATATTATGTTTCACAATATTAGTTGAATTAGGGTTACCAACCGTCCGGCTTTTACAGGACAAATCTGGTTTTTTAACTTACCTAGTAATGTCAGGCCGTCATTATGTTTTTTCTTGAAAAAGTGCGACAATGTAAAAAAAATGAACAAGACATTAGTGCGTCTACACTTACATTGTTTGTGTTATTTAAGGTAAACTCGAATCCGATGCAAGGTCACTTGAGGTAATTTGTTAGCATTTAGTAACTGATAGGGTACGTTGTTGGTAGATCTACTTCTGTTGATATATCCCATTTTGATTATTTGTGACAGGTTTTGTACTCTGATATTATTGATGTTAATAAGAAAGCCAGTTAATACAACAGTAGAAAGTACGTGACGAATATGATTCTGCCAATAAAAATGTTCATTGCAGCAAATTCAATTTGTCGGGTATTTTCCTTTTATATAAGTCCTGCTTTCCTCGAAGCATTTTCCTGCATTTGACAATTTCCTAAGTTGAATCCGGCTACGGTGTTGACCTCATAATGAAAAAGAACAGCTGTTCCTTTAGGCAAAATCTTTTCCTTGCTGGCAAATTGGCATAAAAAATATCATACGTTAGAATTGAGAGTACTAACAAAATAACGGGGGTTAGCGAGCGAAGGCGCGTTAATGATCAGGTTAGACTTTTTCATTGCTACAGATGAAAAGACATAACATCACACTCAAATATTCCGCTTTTAATTATAACAAGACCCTCAGTGATTTTCCTCCGGTTTAGCAAAGTGCTGAAACTGTCTGTAGAGTCTTGTTTACGATCCTATAAATGATTCTAGGCTCGTCACATAACTATACACGGAAAACAAAGGGTTTCATATACGGCATTTTTTTTTCAAATAAAAATAGTGTAAGCTTACGAACAAGACAGAAACAGAATAGTTCATCTTGCTTGTTTTTAAATGAGATATCTAAACCCACAATACAGCCAAAAATAATAGTAGTGACTATTTGGGAGAGAATTGTCATGTACAATAACTTCTTGGAACCTCCGAAATCTAAATATTCATCCCCAAAACTGTAAGAAGAAATTCTATAGAATTTTAACAGGTATACTGGAAAAGCAAAACAAACGTATGTTTCCCAAAGAAACTTAACAATATACTGGAATTGTGACACAAATATACATTCTCCTAGACATGTCTGTAGATATGGAAAGCCTAGAAGACAATTTTGTTGATGTTGCAAATTATGAACTTCATACTAATTTGAAGCTATTCTGTGTTTAGATTTTCTATTGAACTGCACCGTCTGAAACTCCGATATCATTAAGGTACGATATTTGAAACGACATACATGTAAAATATAATATATTACTAGTAATTTCTCTACAAGAAAACATTTTTACTTAGCCAAAATTTAGATGTAGACAGGAGTCTGTAGGCCTTTTATAGTAACCAATTTCAATCACAGTAGCTGCTTCAAGTGGAAGAACAAAAAAATCTAGGGAGTAAATCACCAGCTATATCTGAGCTCTAACTTAAATGATTTCGGGTTGTTTTATGGTTGATGAAGAAGAGTAATAAATCAAGTTCGTTTATAATCTCCCCCTACTCCTCCACTTCCCATTCTTCGTCCTATTCACACAGCAGACCTAACAAAGTGTCTAAAAAGCATAACAGATTCTCTTGATTTTCAACCGAGCTTTTTCCCACTTTCAGCCCATAAATTTTCCCACTCATAGTTTTATTCCTTCTCACCCTCTCTCTCTCCCGAGTTTTTTAGTATTTTGAATCGGGAGAGAGTAATGTGCGTAGGTAGTTAAGCTGATAGTCAGTGGAGAGCCAAAGAATATCGATTTAGAACTCCTGCTACTTGATATTATAAAGTGAAACCGAGTGGAAGACATAGAATACGATCTTTAAGTAAGGAATGCGGATAACACGACCAATGGAAGTTTAATTCTACATATTTTGCTCTGGGCAGTTGGGCATAATAACATTTCCTTGCACATTTTTTTCCTTCAGAATTGAACAAGGCATTGCATGAACAATGATGCCTTCTTATACACTAAACTATATATCTTGGTCAACAGAGAAAATTTATTTTGATACGTACCGGGGGAGAAGAAATGAAAGAATCTTATTGACTTAGGCCATCCCGACTGTGTTTTTCTAACGATATTATTTTTTGCTTGTAAAATGTCGACATGGTACCTTAAGTAAAGGGCCTTCTCAAAATCAAATGAAAAAGTCCTTTTGGGTTGATATATTGGATTGTTATAGTTCGTAACTTCCTGAAAATTCTTAATAGACAGAAATCATGAAAACTGAATTCAAAGATTTTACGAAGTTAAACAAGAGTAGGATTACCTAATGCTGTCATATATGAGTAAAATGAACGTGCAACGTTAAGAGGTAGAACTGAGCCATTATTTGCTTGAGTATTAAAGGAGAAACTTAACATTTGGAGCGTCTCAAGTTCATCTATTGCCATCTTATATACAATATGCTACATTAAGAGCAGAAGAAGGTTAAAAGCATAGCTTTGAGTTTGATCGAAATATGAGTGAAACACTTTTCTCTCGGTTTAGAAATGCAACAAAGTATCATTTATGGGTAGCATTCTATGAAGAATATGATAAAAATATTGATAAAGAACTGTTTTAGATTATTATTGCACCTGTAAACACAGAATAAAAATACATTAGGAATGTTACGTGCATAAGCATATCAGCATTCCTGGTACAGTACTTGGGCTAGGCTCGAACGAACACGTATCGTAAAAATATAGAAAAATATATTTAGTTCTTCATTCTACTTTAACAACAAGTACATGATTATTAATTGTTTGACACCGATCATATAAGTGCCCACATTCAATAGGTAATACACTTGAATACTTGTTCATCAAACGAAATGTTTAAATCCATTATACAGGGTGGACAAAAATTCACTGTCAAAACTCTAGGAACGGTCAGTTCTCATCAAAATAAGGAAAAAATGTGTTGCAATTTGTCGAATTCCGCTTAGTTTCGGAGCAACAGGCTGCCGAAAGCTTGGGAAAATGAAATTTAGAGCTTTATATTTCCAATACTATTAACAGTAGAACTGCGGCGACAAGGTACCCCCAAAGACTTCCAACCTGCTCTATCCAAAAATACATGTTTCGAAATTGTGCGATGGCTCAGCAAGCGATTCCCCAAAGGAACTAGGGGATTCCCAGACATTCTCTGAAGTAAAGGAAGGGCGAAATATGCATGAATTTGACGACTATCAAGCAGGTAACAATAATTCGCCTGCGTCAAGTTGATATCTCAAAAAGATTACATTTCCCGTGTAATTTTTGTAAACAAATAAAAATGGTTGCATAACCAAAAAGGGGCTGTTCTCCGAACTGCAATACATTTTCAACGAACAAGAGAGAAAATGTCATTGCAAACCTTTATGATGATGATGTAAACAGTGCAATATAGGGCAATAAACGACAGCAGTGCTCAAGTGGTCACAGATGTCAGATCATGAGTTACAGATAGAGTTCCGCGTTTGAGTCCCGGCTGGTAATCAACTTTGTGTAATTTGAAACCACAACACAAAAGCTTAATGGTAGCAAGATGGGATACGGTTCCTGGTTACTAAAATGACCCATAAATACAAAGTCTGTAGAGTTTTTTTGTTCTGTTTTGTTTTTTTGTGTAGAAATCATGACAAGGGAATGTAACAGACTTAACTATGAATGAAAAAGGACATAAATAAGAGACGTTTGAATTCAGTTGACATAACGCGTACAATATTCCAATTGCATTTACGTCTGATTGTCCTCTTGTATTTGTATGTTTGGATTTTGGAATCTGAACATCTTGAGTTCTGTCTATTCATCACGAAAAATAAATAAATAAATAAACGAAAATGATGAGGTGTGTTTGCGTTTCAAGATGAAAGTTCAAGTACTGAAATTTGGAGCAAAACATTCTGAAGAAAGATTCATGTAATTCCAAAATAACAGGTTGTAAATAATTTGATTTTTTTTTTCAAAGAATCTACCATGCGTGGTTGCACAAAAACAGATATATAAAGTTTCTGTTCTTTTTATACCGAGTATTACTTAAAATAATTCTTTGAAGATTAGGGAGATGAAATGAAGTTGAATTGGCAGCAATGTTCAAACCAAAATATTAATTATGTCATGGCCCAGAAGAATAAAGGTTTCAGGTGAGTAAATGTTGGGTTCAATTAATTAACTATTTTTAAGTGTCTTTCTTGAAATATGTCCGTCTACACGTGGATGTACACAGCCGAAACCGTTCCCAAGAAGGTTCTTTACTAAATACCAGTGCCGGATCTAGAAATTTTCCTATGGGGCAAAGTTAAATTTTGTCGCCCCTTTGCTGCTCTTCCTATCGTTTTTTTAGCCACCACAGTCGGCCGGCGCGACGGTCACAATATTCTCGTAATGTACTTTTGTTATCTTCTCTGGAGTCTGTCGTAGCATCGTTATTACTAACTCCAGTAAGGCAGTAGACGTAACTATCTAACTTAAATCGCGGTTTTGAATTTTAAACATTTGGTAGGTTGTATGGAATAACATAAAAAAAAATGTCTTAGTCCGCAGGAATTGAAATTTTGAGCACGTTTAGGTCAACTTCAAATTAATATGTGATTTTACTTCCTTTTAGGAGCTTTTATTATTTTTATTTTTAGGTGGTTAACAACCCCTAAACGTGCCGCCCTGGGTGCTTGCTCCATCTAGACCTACTTTAATGCCGGCACTTCTAGATACTATACATGTTTACTAGATACTGTGTATTTGAATAATGTATTCAATTGAAATATGGCTTTGCCTTACCTGTTTCATTTCTTCTCTACGAAAGTTGATGGACAGCAAAAATTCTCACTCAAACTTGTTCCGGATTTAGGCATAACTACCTTTTCAGCAATGTAATTTAAAGGACAACCATGTGAATGCTTTGTGTTTCTGCTTTAGTTTCATATTCCGGTTACTTTCACGTGTTTAACATAAAACTGCTCATGTTTACACTCTAAATCACTGCTATACGAAAACCCAAAAATGACAGCCTCTCCCAAGTTCTAAAGAATAAAACTTAGTATACCTGTTTTGGAGCAACGACGCTCGATTATTTCTTTCAAAAAGTCCAAATTGTTTAAAATCTGTTATTTTAAGATCAAACAATTCTTCCCTCAGAATTTCTTACTCCAAATCTCAATACCTGAACTTTCAGCTTAAAATGCAACCACGCTTCACCATTCTCATTTATTTGTTTATTTTCGTGACGAATAGGCAGATCTGAACATGTTCAGATTCCAAGATCCAAACATACAAATACAAGAGAGCGATCAGACGTAAATGCGTTTGGAATATTGTGCACGTTATATCAACTGAATTCAAACGTCTCTTATTTATGTCCTTTTTCATTCATAATTATCAATAAGTATGTGACATTCCCTTGTCACGATTTCTACACACACACAAAAAAAAGAACATAAAAAACCTACAGACTTAGTATTTATGAGTCATTTTAGTAACCAGGAACCTTATCCCATCTTGCTACCATTAAGCTTTTATGTTGTGGTTTCAAATTACACAAAGTTGATTACCAGCCAGGACTCAAACGCGGAACCCTATCTGTAACTCATGATCTAACACTTGTGACCATTTGAGCACTGCGGTCGTTTATTGCCCTATATTGGACTCTTTACATGATTAATCATCGCCATCCAGGTTAGCAATGACATCCTCTCTCATTGATAACGAATAAATCACTAGTTTGTTGAATGTATTGCAGTTCGGGGAATAGCTCTGACCCCTTCTGGTTATGCAATCACGCATTTACAAAAAATCACTCGAGAAACGGAAACTGTTTGAGATATCGTCTTGGCGCAAACGAATTATTGTTACCTGCTTGAAAATCGTCAAATTCATGCACATTTCGGTCTACCTTTACTTCAGAGAATTTCTGGGAATCCCCTAGTTCCTTTGAGGAATCCCTTACGCAGCCATCGCACAATTTCGAAACATGCATTTTTGGATAGAGCAGATTAGAAGTCTTTAGGGGTACCTTGTCGCCTCAGTTCTATTGTTAATGGTATTGCAAATATAAAGCTCTAAATTTCATTTTGCCACGCTTTTGGCAGCCTGTGGCTCCGAAACTAAGCTGAATTCAACAAATTACAAAGACACATTTTTTTCCTTATTTTGATGAAAACTTTCCATTCCGAGAGTTTTGATAATGAATTTTTGTACACCCTGTATGATGAGTGACTGATCTCACTAAAAATTTCACGTAACGCACTGTATCGTACAAGGGAAAAGAATGCTAAAAGTAATTTGAAATACTGCATTTCTTTGTATATGAAACAAAACATCTAAATTGCATACAGAATGCAATTATACAAAGAATATTTAGTATTTTGTTATGTACCGAAGCATTTCGTGTCGGGGACTCATTTTATGCATTTGTTGTGTGATAACAAGTATCTATTCAACGCTTTATTTATTTTTTGTCTGATTTGTGAAAGTACAAAAATAGAATTATGATAAAAAAAAAGGAACGAAATTAAACATTGACTTAAATGGAAAGCAGAGTTTGAAAATGTGAAATGATGTTCTCAACGATTATTTTTTTAATACACGAGTATTCCATTACTAAATCAAATCTAAAATATTAAATTTTCAAATAATTGCTATTTACTGCGATTAAGTTATGTATAAAATTCAATTTGTGAAGATAAAAACGGTAACGTTAATTTATATTCTTTCTTTCTTTAGCCTCGTTTCTCTTCAATACAGAATATTTTATACTGATAATTGAATTAACACTTCAATAAATCGTAGTAAAACCGTAATGATAAATTTTTGTGTTAACAGTCAAACATGTTGATTGCTATAAAAGGAACTTAATTAGCAAACATAAATCGTTTCTACGTACTGGTAACAGTAAGTCCCTATTATTTTCGTGCTTATCAGTAAATCAGTGAATTTATCTATAACCTTATGTAGATATTATTATTTACTATTAGTAAAATATACTCACAAAATTTTAGGTGTACTGTAATGATGAATATAATTTGCTCCCTACGTTATAGAACAAGTAGTTTCGTAGAATCACACAATGCGTCAGAAGTCTTACGACTACGCGATAGTAATAAATACTAATGTGTTTAAGCATACATACAGCGAAGGGTAGCTAACCACTTCTTCGAAACGTCTACTAAAATCGTTGAGTGAGTAATTTTAACTCATTCTAGGGTTAAATACACTTCACTTTGCAGATTTATGCATTATTTTGATAATTTTCCTAAAACCCTATATGTTTAATAATATTCTGTGTGCCTATGTGATTTCAGTTAGTCTGTTTGATTTACGTTCTAAACTGTGTCAATATCGAACGGGTCCATTCCCACATGAGGTCATGGTAAATAGAGATTTTATATCTCAAAATTCATAATTGATTATGATGGTGTACTTAACTTTACGTGTGCACCTTCAATACCACCAAACATTATATGTGATCTGCCCCCAAAAGATGGTGTACCTATCTAAACGGTAAACTCAAGAATAATAGTGGACATTATTGTTTACTTTTCTTTAAGCAGAGAGATCATCTCATATAAATGTATGCGGTACTGTAGATATAAACTCAGAATTAAGCACACCACCATAATAAATTATTAAGTGCATTATTTGGTGCAGTGAGATAAAATACCAACACCTACTCTGACGTTATATGGAATGAACGTTCGATATTGATACACCTTAATGCTTACAACGAATACATAAATTAAAAACACATAAATACTAAACACATCAACACAGTAGCAGGAAAATTTATTTCATAATTAAAGATAGAACGTGTGTTTAGTTAATTACGTTTAGTTTAGTCAATTATGCATAAAATTAATTTGTGTTAAAGCAAATCTAGAATAGAATGAGATAAGAAATGATAAGTACATATGTTCGAAAAACCCAGGTTACTTCATTCTACATTATACAGTATGCGTTCTTTAATCCCGTATTCTTCCCTTCGGTATATTCTGTAATCCAACACCTATTGAGCCGCTCGCGTTCAGACAATTTCGGGTGGATTCGGGTGCTTTCTACGTGATATTAGAGGCTTATTCAAACAGTAACACTCATATGTAGTTCTTCTAGCCATAGAGCACCTTATTACATGTACAATTTGTTTTAAATAACATTGTGCTGTATTGTATTAAATTTTGTTTGAAATTCCCTTTAAAACTACGGTATATTAATGTTCGATAATACGGCAAAATTGCTAATCCGGCACGGCCGTGGTCCCGAACTTTCCGGATTAAAGAGCGTCTACTGTACTTGAAAACGTCTTTTCTTATCAAACCGTTATCGTGTCATTTAAAAGTAATATTAAAACTTTTCAGAGAATTATGATGTTCAACTAGCACTTGGAAATTTGGTATGTTTTGTGTACTAGGAAGTCACACATAGTTCACACAATTATTTATATTTCGTTCCTTTTAATTGTTATGCAATTGTTGTAGTTCTTCTAATCTATGCTATAGTAAAATATGTTTTCAGCTGTAAAATTCTTAGTTAACAGGACGATGGCTTAGCAATCGGGAGATCCTTGGAACCATCCCAGCGGTCGCCCAACTAAACTGAGATTTATTCAGACTTTTCCCTTCAGCCACACCAGGCAAATGATACCTTCAATTTAGACCTTGATCGACTTCCTTCCACCATCCCTTGCCCTAAAGTATCTAGGCCTGAACTAAAGTTACCTAAAGGTCGTAAGTAAATTCAATTTGAATACAATTCATAAATAGCAATTAAAAATCAGAAGAACAACGTGACAAACTCAGATTTTCACCTGAAGTTTATATCCTCACGTTAATGTCATGTTAATCATTCAGCTAATTTGATAAAATTTTGAGTATCTCATAAACTACTCTTGAAAGGGCTGATCGTATTATTTACTATAAACACAAAGATCGTTCCTAAAATGTCTACCTTGTAAGTGTGTGTGAATTTTAGAAATGCAGTACTTTACGAAGTTTCTTTTATTTACTTAGGTAAATATAACTAACTAACTCTATGGCTTATGGAACTCGCAAATTCATCGCCGCAGTAATAAACGTTCGTCATTGGATTCTATTCTGGGCAACATCAAGCCATGAGTTGCCTGATACTAAGCGACATTTTATTTCTTCCGTGACCTCATTTTTGCTTGTTACATATGCTCCCAAGTATTTAAATTTGTTGACTTTCTCTATGACCTCATCCCTAATTATTATGTTTTTATTTCCTTCATTTCCTGTGTTTCGGTTTGCTATCGTGTATTTTGTTATATCTATGTTTACCTGCAGACCTATCTGATCGCACGCTTCTACTAACACAGCGGTGTTGCTTTGTAGTGAATCTGTATCGTTCTCTATTAAATCTACATCATCCGCGTATACAAACAGTTGATTCAAACCATTCAATGTTAGTCCCTTTTTGTCCCCTTTAATAAGTCAAGAAAAAGTGAAACTAAACAAGAAATTAATAGCTAGTATGGACAACTTGTTCACAGAACACTTCACTAGATTTAGTTAATTTACCGAAATGAAAGGAGAAAAATATTTTTGGGAATTAGTAGGTGTATATATATGAGTGGGGAAAAAATCCGGGAATATTTCAACCATATTAATTCGTATTTTAAATTGTTATTCCTGTTTTTAATTACATGATGTGAGAATCATAATTGGTGGTTGTAAAGCAGTTTTAATTCCATGATTTGGTCCTTTTTGCTGGAACCCTTTGGTTAAAAAATAATAAAAAATAAGAAAGAAATCCTAGTGGTTCGTGTCCCAAAAGACTCGGTCCATTACCCTAATGGTTTTCCCTATTGATTGGAAACCTAGCGTTTAAAATGGTAAGAGTAGGAGTAAAGAGAGAGAGAGAGAGAGAGAGAGAGAGAGAGAAAGCATATATACAGATTGGGAGACTCTTTCCAACAAAACTCCCTCCTTGCATTCACTGAATTTTCTTGCAAAGTTTCATCCCCTACAAATCTGTGCTCGCTCTACTGCTTCTTTTCTCTTTCTTTCTTTCTTTCTTTCATTCTTTCTTTCTTTCTTCCTTTCTTTCTTCGGACAACCATTCCTAAAGTTATTCCTTCTTTTTTATTTCATCCTCTCTTTTTCATCATGTTTTTCTTTCACCCCTTATTTCAGAGTTTTCTCGTTCCCTCCCTTACGTGCTATTAGTCAATTCTCCAATCTTGAATGAATTTCTGGCAAACCCAGATGTACTGAACTTTCTGTCTGTAACATAGTTCTCTCCCATTGTATATAGACTAAGAAAAAGCAAGACATCGAATCTATGGGACTTAGAAAACATTTCCAACTTAAGAAAATAGAATAACGAAGAAAGAGAAGGAGCTAGAAGGTTGTCTGCAATTTAGATTACGTTTAAAACTTTCGGTTTTTAAAGATAACTTGATGTTCTTCTGTTAATTAAAATGGCTAATGTAGTAGGAGTCTAGATGAAACTAAGTGGTATGGATGGTCAATATCAACTCAGACGACTTATGCAAATTTAGTTACATTTTGTAATTTATTTTTAATATAATGTACGTACAGTAAAATTCTCTTTCGTTTGATATAATGGTATATTTAATTATATCCGAATTCCTATCGCCAATCACATCAATTGCTTTTTAGTCGTCTCTTTGGTAGTTCTATGTATCTATTCCTGAAAAACAGGTTCTCGATTTCACTGGCCGACAAAATGGAGGGTCGCAAAATTATTTCTGATAATTAGTAGCTGTCTAGGTTTTCAGGGTGCTGAACTCAGAAATGATGTCCATTTTCGCCATCACCTACTTTCGAGTTCTGATATAAAAATAATCATTACATGTACTGCTAATTCTCGGGTTACGTAACTGAAACTAGGGGAGAAGATCATTTGTACGGACATTACCATACCAAGAAATCTAAGGTCGCAAAGTCTACGGTGACTAGGAAGATCATTTAGTAGAAGCTAAGAAAGGATATCACTTTTGGATATGTGGAGATAAGGAAGTGCATCTGTTATTGACAATACGCATGAAGAAATACATGATTTTATCAAACCTTAATAAATTACTGTCACTTGCCATATATTTGTAACTATGTGAATATTAGAGTATGGTTTCTCAACATGGAGGTCGGGTGCTGTTTTCAATGAGGTCGCTAGGCTGGTGAAACATGATTTTAACTACGATTTCGTAGGTAAAAAACTGATAATTTTCAAATAAGGTATTTTATTTTGCTTCCTGTCTTTATAGTTACTAAAGATAATTACATTTTTGAATAGTTTCTGGATAAAATAATTAGGATTTCTATTATCAAATACAGCAAATTAATGGTCATCATTTGAAATGGAAAGAAAATATTATACAAAATAAAAGTAAAATAAAACCTTTCGAAAGACTGCACAGTGCACAAATTTAAGTTTAGCCCGAAATCTGAAGACGTTTTGATTTAATCAGTTTGAAAATATCCAGACACATATTATTAAGTCATTTTCAAGTGATACCATCGAAAAGGAAGTTCACACAAGTATACAGTTGCAAATGGAATGATTCTTAAAGCTACACACACCAGATCAGCATACTCGTTTTTTCCAATCTGCAGAAACTTATCCACATCTTCACCACAGAATTCCAACTGGAAGGACTTGCCGTGTCGCAATTCTATCAGCTTATCATGAAGCTGATTGCTTAGGTCGGCCACTTTTACGTACATTTCAATAAATGGGTTTAATGTTAAACTCAAACAGACATTTGCATCAACGGGAACTTAATTATCTGATTCTGGACTCTCTCTAATTGATCAGAGGACAAATTAGACAGCTCCTTCTTATCGGAAGAGTGGTCAGTAGTTGAAACGAGATCAATAAACTCTTGAGAAAGTGGATAGTTCTTACTTTTCCTGACAGGTTGCACCTTTTCGTGACGGTGAAGTCCCAAGATACCCACCGTCACTAGCGTACTTCATGAGGAGAAAGACGCAGTTCTGCGTCAATAGTTAGGTACACCTCCCCACTCTAACTACTATTTTAAAACACACACACACACATACATATATATATTCTCTTTTTTTGTAATTGGAACCTATCTTCAACCCCTGTCTCTTAGCATCCTTTGCTCAAGTTGAGTTGCACCCTTCCAAAGATGCTATTTATCCCAAGCAGTTGTTCGCTTTTCTCAATTTGGGACTGGCTGTTCCTAAAAATTCTTGGATTCCCGGAATTCAGGCTGTCCGACAAGCTTCCTTGTTTCCTTCGTCTCAGACTCAGTGTGGTGTAGAACTTTTCTTGGACCAGGCGTTCAAAATATAATTCTGGTCTTTGTTGCAAATTTGGGTAGGGGTGTTCTCTTTTATATGTGTTTGTATCAAAGCTTACCAGAGGCTATTTAATACAAATTGAAACGAAGCCGAAGCATAGGAAAGAGAGTGACTATTTTTTGGGTCGCCGTCTAAAAGGGACTCACAGGATGAAAAAGGTTGATAAACGTTGTATTAGAGTAAAGCAAATTTGTAAAAGAATATTATGTATCAAATATTGGATTTAGTTGTTTTTTTAAAAAAAAAAATAAAAAATACGAGTATAATACAGTAAGATCATGTTCCATTTTGCTACCTTTTCTCTTCTTCAAATGGTGCTTTTCTTCGTATGTGACATGTTCTTATCTTCTAAGTGTCTTTATTAGAGAGTTCTTGTTTTTCACTTACTGCACCAAGTGTATTAGAAAAAAAAAGTCCAGGTGAAGATGTAAAATTTGAGGTTTGGGACTTAGGAAATATCCAAACACTTGGTCAGCATATCTTTAA
>JAGDQP010025280.1:6496-18132 GCA_022664845.1 Lepisma saccharinum | reverse complement strand
CTAGCTTTAATAAATTGTTATTGCTCTTTTAATTTTAACAGTCTTGTCTCACCCGTTAGGATAAAATTTCCTGAACTCAAAACCATTTACAGCATTTTTTCAACAGAGATATAGATATGCCTATACATTTGGATCACATATCTTATAGACATTCCTAATGTTATGGTCTCCTCGTACCGGCTGCCAGATTTTATGCGATGACTAGCTGATTTGCCCGCCCGTTGGTTCAGGGTGAATAAAAGATTACAACCCGATGTCGATGGGAGCTGAACTTGGACTTAAACGGTATCGGGAATGTTACTTACTATTCATCTCAGTGACCCCGAAAACTATGGATTCGAGACTAGTATCAGTCGTTTTCTGTTATTTTTACATATCACCCCTTCCCTCCATCTCTCCCTAGGAGTGTTAGGGGTGTGCTACCGAAGATAGCCGTTGTTAATGAATTGATAGTCATGCCAAATATGAACCCTTGGAGGTAGTCAACCCGCCGAACAACACTGTAGTGTGGGTTGCCGCGTGTTTTGCATTTAAATTTCCCATTATTATTATCACCGCCATTGGAATTCAATGGACAATTAGACGGTCGATTATCTCTGAAGATAATAATTTTAGAATCGAAGTGATTAGATAACTTCCCAGTCCGATCCAGTGTCTGATCGTGTGCGAAAAATCATTCGAATCGGTCAAGTACTTTTTGCGTGATGCTTACGCACACAAAGTCACTTTCAATTTTATATAGAGAGATTTGTTTGACCAAATATCCTGCGTGAGATAAAACTTAGTTTTCTCTTATGAAAATGAATATTGATCTGTTTGTTCACATTGGTTATTATTTAATATCTCTAATTAAATTTTCAGTTCTTCTTTTGTAACGGAGTGATATTCAAGTTTTGATATAAATTTAACTTACGTTTTTTTTGTTTTAAGCTACCCCGACGGACGAAGTAAATAAAAGTGTGTTTAAGTATAAAGCCACACGATGTTCATTTGTACTGTATTTGCTGATATCGAACCATTTAAGGACTTCCCTATCGCAAAAGAATGTAAACTAAATTAAACTTAATAATTAAAAAAGCTATATATGGAACAAGAGAAGAATTCATTTAATTCTTTAACCGAAGTACGTGGAAATCCACCTGACAATATATCAGCTTTGCTATCGTTCATGCATCTACGCATACAGTTGTCGCCATATGTCACATAGCAAATATCACATACAGTACTTTATGTACCCTGCAAGAGGGCTCTTCTCATCAATATGTAAGACATCCACTCCAAATCTTATTGTTAACAAAGGAACTTATTGGCAATGCTAATACATTTTTACTAGAGACCAGCCTTTTACTCGTATCGCTTCATAGGCCATATAAACTGATTTAACTTACACTACCACCTTTGTATATTACATATCATGTATATATAATGCCATTCTCAAAGCTCTTTAATACACAATACGTGTGTGGGTTTCCCGTAATGTCCTATTCTGATGATAGTATTTGCTAAATTCCTCTTTTGCAATTCTCCTAAGATGGTTTTGTGTGAATGGTATTATAGGGAATGAAATATACATTTTTTTCCTTCGTCATGTTTACTGAACAATGGTCTTATATTATTTTTTTTCGCTATGTGTTAATGTAAAAGAAACATGCTTTCTTTTAACTGTGCAGGTGTTCCCCTCCCCCTTTGTGAAAGACGAAATTAAACCTGAAAATTGTTGTGAAGGGTGTTGTCTTGTTTTTGCCAAGGTTAGCATCATTGGGTTCTCACGAGGTCTGAATAGAAAATCGTCTCTTCTAAATACAAACACAGACATACACGCACAAAAGAACATCAACGCTCTGTTTCTCTGTAATTATAGCAGAAGGAAAAAGGAAAACCTTTTTCTGTTAGTCAATTCTCGTTCGTTGTTTCATCAAAATGGACGTTGAAAGCTAAAAGGTGATCACACAATCATCAACTGTTGCATATTTGTATTTGACTAATTGTTTTCTTTTACCGTGCTTTGATTAAAGATATTTGAATAGAAACTTTCCAACATTTCACATTCTTCACTTCACTTCCCAATAAAATCTAACGTTCTTGGAGTAGTCCAACTTCTACCTTTCCTTATTTTAGCAAGATTTTCTTCAATTCTCGATTTACCGTCGAGCAATATCCACACGAGAATGACGAAAATTACTATTTGCGTCACTTCAATTCCGTTAACGCAATTTTTTGTTATTTCAGTCAGCTTCACTTTTGTTACTTCATTTCTTTTACCTAATTTCACTTTACTTCACGTTCGTAACATCACCTGTTTTACTTACATCAGCTTTACTCCATTCTCCTCACTTCTTGAATTTATTCGATTTAATATTTTTCCTTGCCTTACCCACTTCTGTTTTGGGGAACATTTCGTTTGCTTCTTTAATCAGGTATTTCCATTTCAATACAGGACGCTCATTAAGAACGTAAAACGTTAGTATTTCAACAGTTTTCTTTCAGTCTGTAAATGTAAATAAGGTGGCTGCTGAAAGTTATGTTTCGTTACAAAAATCATTAAATTATATGCTTATGAATGTTTCACTCATAAGGTAAGTGAGTGGCCAGCCAATATAGACACATTTAAAAAATACAAAGAATTGTTTTAAAGTACCGTACATGTCTTAGTATGAAAAGATTTAGTATTCGTTCGGTTGCGCCAATTTTGCAACATAAACAAGAATAAATAAATTTGAAGTGTAAAATTAGAATCAACTCGATGACAAAATTCTAAAGTGCAAATAGCAAGAAATATTTTAGCTTTAGTTTGCACATTGGTGTGGATGTCAGAAATGAAGGTGAAGACAGTAGTGATGTTGGACATGTCCAATTTCTTTCAGAAGTGCATATAATATAGAAATACCATACGGAAAAGTTGTGGTGACGTCTCAGCGATAGCCTAGAACTGTACTATGAAGAACACAATAGTACTTCCCTCGCGCCAGGAGATCGAACCCAAATGAGAGAAGAGAGGCAAAATGGAAAGTTAATCAGGACCATTCCATTAATAAGTTAACTGTTTGTAGGGGGTGAAAAATGCCGCTTTGACCTTTGGACCTCTCTTCCTGCCAGTAGTTTCCCCCGTTCAACAAAGAATAGTTTCATTAGTTTCTGTTTAAATTAACGTGGTAGGGGCGATGTCTGCGAGCACAAGAAATTGACAACGCATGCGCCTATTCATTCAACCATTCTCATCGACCAACTGATGCGACGTCCCTTCCCCTTCATAATAGAATAATCCGTAGCTTCATCACGCTGATTCTCCTAGGGCTCATCTCCTGGCGTGACCGCTATACATCCGTGATCCGTCATTTTCCTCACTGTATGTTGTAGAAGCTTAATACGAAAATAGCATGCCAGAGCTTATTAAAATTTAACGTATTGTGAAGAAAATGTGCAGAGGAAGTATTTAGAAAATAGTCCCCTAGGAACTGAGCACTAAAGATTTCAAAGTTCCTATTTTTTTAAAAAAAATCCTAGACAGTTCTTGTACGCATTACTTAGAGTGATTGAACGCAAAAGAAACTTTAAGAAAATTTTTGCTGAAGAAGTTTAAAGTATTATTTTGTACAGGATATAGATACTGTAACGCCTTTTATGAGGCTGAAATCGTAACTGTTTTATCTAATCCCGTCGTATCTGATGCATGACACATCTGAGCGATCACTCTCCTGGAACAGGGATGAGGAAAGAATTGGGCAAAGTCGTAGTTGAGGTACCATCCAGGCATTTTCCCTATTCAAACTCATGAAAGTCTTAGGAAAACTATCAGGATATCGGAGCTTGAACCCGTTTGCCTCTTCACATTTCCGATCTACAAGTACGCGACGTTACCATGTACAAGTTTCATCACAATGACTGAACTGTTAATACACGTATTTATATTTTAAAAATAATCATCGTAAAGTGACGTAGACTGGAAGAACAGATCAATTGAGGACGAAGGTTGTTTGTTATTTAAATAAAGTTAATTTACTTTTTGTTTGTCATTTCGTTTGTAATCTTTCACATGCCACTAAAAAACAGTAGAATTATTTTTTTATCGTTTTATTTTAAAATATTTAGGCCTAATTGATTGTTTTGACTAGAAAGGAAAATTTTATTTTGTTAGAACGATTTACAAAATTTCTATTTAAACTTTGCATATTGATGTTTAAATAAACTGTTGAGCCCTGTTCAGTTGGCATTTTAAATAACTATTGGACGTATTTGTCTGTTTACTTTGGCCCGGTATTGCTTGAGATTAATCGTCTGACCAAAAGAAAGATTTGTGCCAAGATTTAACTGAAATCTCAACCAGAAAAACGAAATACGTACATCGACTACATAAAAGAACCTTGTTTTAACTTTTGTTTAGTACCTTGTAAAAGGTTGTTTTCCTTGCTCGACTGTTTACTTTTTTGGTGTTTGAAGGAAAATGTAGTCGTGTCACACCGTTGGTCTTAAGATTCTGAAAATTACTGTAAAGAACTGTTTCTTCTGTATCTTGTTAATGGCTTAACCTTGACAAGATTGTTCTCCTTGTAACCCATATTTTTCTTGAAATCTTTGAACAAATCGTGACAAGATTGAAAATGTTATCGACTAATTTTCAAAATGGTTGTGCATTTCTTGTACTCTTTACTGCATCACGATGTGCTATTTTGCATCAACACTTCGTTGTAGGTATCTCAAGGTTACGTCAACATAATCGATCTTTCCGATCAAGTTTAAAAGATACTTCAACCATAAGATTTATTTTCCAGTAGATACCAAGCTAATTAAACAAATAATGCTACACTTGGAATTAAATACGTGTAAAGACATTGCATATCTTCATAATGGCCACAGACATTAATCCACACACCTTTAAGGTGTGTCTTCTGTTCGGTATTTGCGAGGAATCAAGCTGTCTATGGAATTATTTATAGCGTGCTTGAAGAAACAGATCACAGCTCCAGACTCCAGAGTACACGTTGTCGGTTTGCTGAACAGCTCCAGCTGGTTCTCCAATCAAAATTACAAGTAGTCATGAATCCATGACTGTGATGTGAACTGATTTTTAGTGGAATGGAAGTAAACCACAGTGACAGCACAGAAAAGGGAATATCATTCACTACACTGAAGATCTGCTGAACGTATGAGTCCTTTCTAAGTGTAGTTGTTTGCAATTAAGATATCTGGGTCCTTTAGTATTATAACTACTGAAACACATTAGTAACGAAGCACACTACTTATAATACTGTTGCTTATCTGTATGACGTAAACTCGTCTCCATAGTCAATATGGACGAGTAGGTTTCTTCAAATGCTGCTAGCTGACGCCTGTAGAACTTTTTCCGTCCTTTCACGTGGTAATATCGACTTTGAGTACAAGCAATTATGAAAAGTGTGATAGGGGCAAGTCTGACCCATAAAACTTATTCTGAACTATTGTTATCCAAGAGATCCACTAGTGAAGTGTACATCATTCAAATAATATGTGTAGCTGGTTGGATACAATGTTCTTTTTGCGAAATATGGTGACACGCAAAATGTAAACATTTCACGCAGTGTATTTTTGAGAATACCAATTTATCTTCGAGCAGAAAGAAGTCAGAAATGTCCTATAGGAACAAAGAAAGTGTGAACAGTCGTGCCATTTAGGATACGATCTTGTTTCTCTCCTAAATACTTTTCAAGAAATCAAACAAGTACATGCTTCTTGCTTTTAGATTGTTCAATTGCACGATTATAAAAGTGAATATCTACAAAAGATATGCTGTTATTTCTGGTGTGTAAATTCTTGTCCCAGAGCACCGCTGTATTATCTTGAATTTCTTTGGATACGAGAATGAAGTATGATGTACTTTGGCGTGTTGAAGGAGTACAGCACCAAATAAGTCAGTCACATAATGTGATGTATGTTTTTTCTTACATGTTTTTCAACTACTATTCGTTCAGCTTCATTTACAGCGAAAATAAATATTCTTTTGCTTAAGATAGTGGTGCCGGTACATAACGCCAAGAAAGGGGAGGGGGGATTAAGTAGGAAAAAAGGCGAAAAAATCTTGTTTGAAAACTCCTTGATCGAGTCCCAGTGGCGCCCTCTGTTCATTCACCTCCGCCGAATCCGTTTGACGCCCACATATTGCCCCGGCCTCTTGCGAAGAGGAGGCAAAGGAAAACTGAAGTTGAATCACCATAACCTCCACTGATTTATTGCGTAAGTCATTCGGAAGCCTTTTTTTCGCTTTTTCTTTTTATTTCCATACAGACAAGATACTTATTGACAACAGCTTGTGAGTTAGAAATAACCCTGTAACATGTTTTCAAAGAAATATTGAACGCGAACTCAAATATCTTTTGACTCTTTCTTTTCGGAATATATTTTTTTTTACTTTTTTTGTAGTGCTATCAGTTTTCCCCTGCAGTTTTTAGTTGTTTTTTTAGTTTGCCTCCGTTTTTTTTTAGTCATGTATTTTTTTTTATTATTTTCTTCGTAACAAAATGATGTTTCTTTACTGCCTGCCTCCCTTCTTAAGTTGTTGTTGAAGATGAGCACGTGAAGTTGTTGTTTGAGGGTGCGGCTAAATTTGTTGTAGTGGACTTGAGCAATGTTGCCAGATCGCGGATTTTCCGTTAAAATTCCATTCATTCTCTGATCTTACAAAATACTTTTTTTTAAAATCACAATTACAAATATGCTAATTTGTTAGTAGTTTTCAGCTTCCCTTTTAACAGCAGTGAAAAAAAGATATAGGCCTGTTTCCAATTAATAATTATAATTAATTTCGGCCCGAGCGTGAGATGCCTATAGGCCATAAATAAATTCAAAATATCTTAATTTATTTCAGGCAATCAAATCTATCTAAAAGCGATACTGGACTGACTGTTCGCATTGAAAGTGTCATGAGTCAGGGAGCGGAGAGGACACAATCTCGTTTGTCCTCTTCCAGCCTAAACAAAGTACGGACCAATTTCGGTTTTAGGCTTGATATCGCTGTGCGGTTCGTTTTTTTTAAATTATTATTTATCTTAATTCTTTAAAAATACGTAAATATTATTTGTAGTATCTTCTATGCAGAGTACGGTATACTATTACATGAATAACTTAGAATATAAGACTTAAATTAAAAAAAAAAACGAGCCGCACAGCGATAAGAAAAGTATAAAACTGAAATTTTGATCCATATTGGATTAGACTGGAAGTGGACAAACGAATTTAAATATTTGCCCTGGTGTCTGTCTGTCGACACTAAGTAGTCACTCCAGTATCGTTAACGTAGAGCTCGATGTTTTAAGGTAAACAAAAGAGCCATTTACATATTGTGGTCTGAATCACAAGCTATGGTCTAAACTCGTAACAAGTTTCATGAATGACGTCTTTCGGCGAGCACTTTTCCGGATAAAGGGATGGGGAATATAGTGGGCAGGGCCTTAGTTTAAGTTCTGACCTGGAATTAGTGTCGTGAAATTGAAGAGAATGCTGGTAAACCTCAGAAAGGATGACCGGCAGAGTGCCTCGAAATTGCGTGCCTCCTCAGAGTCAGTTCGAAGTCCGCGATCGTAATCAGTAGACCACGGTCTTCCAAAATATGGAGCGCGTACCAGTTCTGGTACGCCAACTCCTGCTTAGAAGAAAACGAACTTAGTTTAAACGAACGGAAATGAATACTACTAATTTATAAATTAAAATATTAGTGTTAGATTATGAAAATATAACTATAATCCGTAAACAAATTCATTGTCTTATTGATTATTATTATTAAAGCTTACATCTAAATAATAATGTTTTGTTACTCGTGGTTAGTGGTAGCAATGTGAATTATGATTGAGTGGCACAGCGATCGTAAAGGTAACAACAACAACATAAATACTAACTCACTCACTCTATGGCTTATGGAACTCGCAAGTTCATCGCCGCAGTAACAAACGTTCGCCATTGGATTATATCCTGGGCAGTATCAAGCCAGTTTTCATCACGAACACCTACTTCTCGAAGATCTCTTCTAATATTTTTCTCCCAATCACGTATCGGTCTTCCCAGTAGTCTCTTTCCCTCCTCCCCACATTCAGCTACAAGACCTGCTCATCTCAGGCGTCGCGATTTTATTATTTTTACAACATCTTCTGATGGAGTCCATGAAGTTCTTCATTATGCAGTCTCCTCTACTCTCCAGTCATGTCGCCCCTTTTGGCCCGTATATCTTTCTCAAAACCTTATTTTCAAACACACGTAATTTATGTTCATCTGCTAGAGTTGTACTCCAACGTTCGCAACCGTAAAGTATTACCGGTAGAATAACCGTTCTGTATATTTTTAATTTCAATTTCCTTGATATTAATCGCGATGTTAGAAGTTTTTGGGCTGAATAGAAACATACGTTCCCCGATACTAAGCTACTTTTTATTGCTTCCGTGACCTCATTTTTGCTTGTTACGTATGCTCCCAAGTATTTAAATTTGTTTACTTTCTCTATGACCTCATCCCTAATTCTTATGTTTTTATTTCCTTCATTCCCTGTGTTTCGGCTTGTTATCATGTATTTTGTTTTATCTATGTTTACCTGTAGACCTATCTCATCGCACGCTTCTACTAAGACATCAGTATTGCTTTGTACTGCATCTATATCGTCCCCTATTAAATCTACATCATTCGCGTATACGAACAGTTGATTCAAACTTTTGAATGATAGTCCCTTTTTGTCCCCTTTAATTTTTAAAATCACATATTCTAACGCAAAGTTAAACAGTAGTGGGGACAAGGCATCCATCACCTTGTTTCAATCCGTTGCGACTGTTGAAACTATCTGACATATCCGTACTCTGCTTGTGGGGTTCTCTGAGACATATCTTCACTTGTTGTACCAGTTTTTCGGAATTCCAAATCGTATCAGGATACTGTATGACTTTTACCTTTTGATAGAATCATATGCTTTCTTAAAATCAATTAATAGCTGGTGAACCGTCCCATTGTATTTCCATTTCTTCTCCAAGATTTGTCTCAAGGCGAAAATCTGGTCCAACGTGAATCTATTTCTTCTAAATCCACATTGGTGATCTCCAATTATTTCATCTACGTATACACTTAGGCGTATTAACAGAATGTTACTTAATACCTTGTAACAGGTTGGAAGTAACGAGATTCCGCGGTAATTATTACAGTTTGATTTATTGCCTTTTTTGTAAATCGAAACTATTTTTGAGGTTTTCCATTCCTTTGGGAGCTCCTCCTTTCTCCATATAGCACTTATCAATTTATATAGTTCCTTGATTAGTGCCGTTCCTCCTGCTTTAATTAATTTGGTTGGAATATTGTCTATTCCTGGTGATTTGAATTTTTTCAATTTCTTTACCGATATTTCGATCTCGACCTCGCTAGGTTCGGGAATCCACGGTTCTGCGGTGTGAATTTCAAATTCCTCTGTTTGTTCCCCGTTGTGTACATAAGAAGTTTGTCGAATTTACTTTTCCACACATCGAAAAATTTAGTCGGATCAGCTTGAGGATCTCCACGTTCATTTCTAATCATTCCTAGCCTCGACTGGTAACCTTTTCTTAACGAGTTTACCCCTTTGTACAGATCTCGAATGTTATTTCTCTTCCCGTTTTCCTCTATCTCCTGAATCTTCTGCACTGAGAAAAACGCTTACATTCCCAATAATGTAAATGTAACATTTGCAGTATTACGTAGGTTGCATACGTTAATACGTACGGAACATACGTAATCCCACGTTCAATGAAATTGGCGATTAGTGGTGAGTGCATTACAAGTAATGCCAAGTGGAAAATGTCTTTATTACCGATGTTTCCTACGTCTTCCTGTTGTTTCTCCATGCCACAATTTTTGGCAGGACGGAATATCCTGCCGACATGTAAAATGAATAAAGTGACGTCATATAGGAACACAGGTAAGCAGGATGGAACCTCCTGCCAAGAATGAAAGAAGAAGAAGTCAGTATATACATTACAGACGGTACTTTCCTACGTAATAGCAGGAGCAGCCTACAGTAACACTATACTGATGTAACTGCTTGTATCAATGTTGGGAACGTTTGCATGCGCGTACAGCAGGAGACACAATCTAGCAGGAGAAGGTTAAGTGCGTTGCGAAATGTTAAATGTGTTGCAAGTTGTTGCGGTGTATTACATGTAGCTCGCGAGATGGCAGCACAGTTTTGTTTATAACCAAAAGCTAAAACTATAATTATTGTGCATGGGATATCTGTTTTAAAGCAAACACAAAAGGCAACGCGATTAATATTATTAGCATATGTGATAATTTAAAGATTTCTTAATGCTTTTATGTTACTGTTCATATCTAAAAGCCAAATGTGCGCAATCAGTTATTGTAGAATAGTTTATAAGATAAGAAGTTAGATTATCGATGCAGATAACGTTAACCGGATTTAACGTCTGGTTTATGAAAGAATAAAATACTTAAATTTCGAATATTTGCAGTTTACTTCTCGGGGCATTATGCTCTAGAATGAAGTTATTCATTTCAACGTATGGAAAAGCACGACCTTCCGATACAGGTGCATCATCATCCATTCTTTCCGTCTGATACATCTATACAGTCTGGAAGTAACTCATGTACACGATGTATGGACTGTTCTGCCAGACAGGAGGGAACCTACAACCACGACAGCTGGACGGCCAGTACGTAAGGAGCAGCCCTCATTACGAGCCTGGGTTTCCCTACAGGCTGGTAGGACAGTGGCTACGTACTGACATGTGAGTGCAAATAACTTCATGACGTCATGAACTGGCGTCTGCAATTAGCATGCCAGACAGGAGCAAACAGCAGTTAACAGTACACATGCTCGGTAATGCTGTTTGCTACGGCCGTCATACTATCCTCTCCAACTCATTATTGCAGGAGGGAACCTACGGATTTAAGGAGGTTACGTCCTTAAATCCTAGGAAAATTTTTCTCCGTGTGCGTAAGATATTCTCGCTTTTTGTTTCTGAGCCCGCGTGCGGCGTTTCGTTTCACGTTACTGTAGTGGTTGGTATTTGCTTCGGCTTTATTACTTAGCCATCGTTGCCTTGCTTGTTTTCGTTCCTCATGAAGCTTAAGGCATTTTTCATCAAACCAGGGTTTGTTTTTTCTGTTGTTTCTTCTCACCTACACGTTTTTTCGTTGCGCTCTTAATTGTTTCACGAATTGCCTCCCCATATCTTACTTACATAAATTTCATTATTAATATCATCATTATTATTACTCGAATCGGCTAGGATTTCAAACCTATTTGAGAGTTCGAGTTGGTAATCTGCTTTTATGCTCGGATTATTTAATCGTTTAACTTCGAATTTCAGTTGTTTTTACCCCTTGTTTTCTCTGTTCGCGATACATAACTTTTCCCTTACTTTTGTGATCACTAATTGATGGTCAGTGTCACCTTCCGCTCCAATATGTGATCGATCTGGTTGAAAGTTTTGCCGTTCGGAGATACCCATGTGTATTTGCATATGTCTTTGTGTTCAAAGTACGTGCTCTTTACCAGTAGGTTTTTCGAAATCGCGAAAGTAATCAGTCTTTCTCCATAGTTGTTGGTGTTTTCGTGAAGGCTGTATTTGCCTATAGTAGGTCTATATTTTTCCTCCCTACCTACTTTTGGATTGAAATCACCCAACACAATTTTCGAA
>JAGDQP010025279.1:0-27070 GCA_022664845.1 Lepisma saccharinum | reverse complement strand
TACTATCGAAGCAAATTAAATTGTATTTATGGTCTTTAGGCATGTTTGGCTCAAGAAGGAAAGACGAGAGGAGAGGGAGGCGAGAGAAGAAAGAGAATAGAAGAAAGCCAGCCAAAGATTAGCTTTTAAGGTACCATCCTGGGAT
Organism: Lepisma saccharinum; assembly: GCA_022664845.1. NCBI lineage: Eukaryota > Metazoa > Arthropoda > Insecta > Zygentoma > Lepismatidae > Lepisma > Lepisma saccharinum. Next base: position 26,925 of record JAGDQP010025279.1, on the reverse strand, counting down.
TAGCTTGCCTTGACTGAGGAAAAGTCCTCGACAAACTTCAATTGACATGACCAGCCGCTGGGCTCTAACTCAGAAACTTGTTAGTGCAAACCCAAACTCTGACAACTGATCCACGGTTTCTTACTCTCTAATATGAATACAGTCCAATAGTTTTCTAAGCATAGCGATAAACTGTACACTACTTAAAAGTTTAACCGTCCATTTTAAAAAGTTAAACGTTTCCTGAACATTAATTGAAACTTTGTTGAGACGCCCAATTGAAAATTTTTCTGAGTCCAAGTATTGCCGAATTTATGAACACAGAACCAATATTCCTTATAAGCACAACCTATGGAACTTTATTTCGATTTTGTTTTGTTATTGTCATATTGTGCCATTGGTCGGACTAGGAAAGTGTACCGATTGACAATTTTCTAAAAATCTGAACATACCTATCAAATCACGACAAAAAATCCTTACGACAAAAGTGCAACGGTGGTTCGATTTGTATCAGATGGACGATAATGGTTCTTTTTACTTACCTATTATCTACCTACGATATTTATTTAACAAGAAATCGATCTAACTAATTTACCCACATTACCGATAAATATAGGATCTTTTTAATTTTTACACTGTATCGGCACAGTCTCTAGAAAAAAAGAAGGGACAAAGAAACCTATGTGCTCTTTTGTAAGATGACATCTCTATTTGCTTAGTGAACTCAGCAAAAGGTAGCAAAGTTTATTTTCAATCCATTTCCAAAATGGGATTCACAAGTCATTGATTTCTAGATAATTCTCCTGGCCCCTGGTAACGAGCAAATAGGAAATTTTTGAAGAAACCAAGCTTTAATGCTCTCGTCTATTAGTTACCCTTTGCCTAAATGGAGAATGAGTGTAATTTAGATCTCACAAGTATAGGTCACGATTCATGAATCGGGGATCCGAACGAGACATGTGCCAATCCATTGAACATAGTGAACTCATTTCTGCATGAAAATCTTATCGGCAGAGGGCGTCCGTGTGAAACGCTAGAACAAATAAGAACCTGAGGTCTAAACAGTGTGTGTCAAAAGTTCCGGAACGTCTAAATATTTCGGTTCGAATGAGGTTTCTCGAAAAATTGCAAAAGACGAAATTGTCATAAAATCATCAGAGCTATGCGACGGGATAGCGTAACTTTTTGTGAAGGACCCTGTGTGGGTCCCATGTTGCCTAAATTCAATTTTTCAAACATTTCATTGCGGATTGTGCATCTAAGGAAAAAACTACGTCAGAAAATGTACTTGGAAAATTTTGAATATTAGCCTCGGGTCCCACAGGGCTGAAAATTGATCAATGGGAAAAAGTTCCCAGAGTGGCTAATAAATATCTCGGTTAGAATGCGATGTTTCGAAAAAATGCAGGATACAAAATTGTCAGGAAATCATCAGAGCTATCCGACAGGCTACACAAAATCCTTGTGCAGGGCCCTTTGTGGGCCCCATAAAGGACCAATTTTTCAAATGAGACCCCACTTTTCATTCCAGAGTTTGCATATATAGGAAAAAGTATGTCAGGATATGTCCTGATCGAAAATGTTTTATATGCACCATGGGCTCCACAGGGCTCAAGACAGATTAATGGTGAGAGGCCCCGGAGTTCTCGTAGCATAATGGAAGTCTATGAAATCTTACTGGCAAGAGAAACTTTCTCAGGAAAGGGTCATTCCACTTCAATTCAACACACATTTTCTACCTCACCATCTCAGAGTTCTATAATTTTTGGTTAATTGCTTTTAGCTATGAAGTATATAAAAAAGTTATTATTTTTTTTTTAGATTTTTTGACGCTGTGGTTTTTGCTCTATTAGCGTTCAAAAAAAAAATCAGTGTTGTCAATTTACAAAATTTCTTATTACTCCTCAACGGTAAGTATTAGAGAGCTCAGAGTGGGCTCATTTTGAAGCTCTTGTAACAAACGTTCGTTTGATCTGTCAGTTGATAGAATTGTACAAAAGTTTGTTTCCAGAAATTTTCAAATATAATTTTCTCAATTTAATTTTAATAGGACATGTCAAAAAGTTTTAAAAAATTCTTATACGTTTTTCATATTTCCTTACAGCTACCATGAAAATTATAATCTGAGACGATAATGGGATCGCGAGATAAAAATTATTATCATCATATACCTGCCGGAGGAACACATTATTTACGGCCATATACACTTTATTTGTGGTATTTAGCGTTAGACATCTATGACTCATGCTGATATAGGGTAAGAGAAAGGATGCAAGAAGTCGGCCAGAGCGTAAGTTCAGGGCACCATCCCTATATTTTATGGTGTGACTGACCAAAACGCTGGGTCCACTTTATGAAGATTTTAATACTAACTAGTATACATAATGTTGCCCCTGACATGAAAATAAAAATAAGAAATTAAAGCATAGACCATCGAGGGTCACAAATGCTTCGCTTCGGCGCTATAGGCCGCTGAAAGCATGGGAAAATGAACTGTGGAACTTGATATTACCAATACTATTAAGAGTAGAACTGAGTTGGCATGGTATCCTCAAAGACTTCAAACCTGCTTTATCCAAAAAATATACAAATTCCAAAATTGTGCAGCTGATGCGCAAGGAATTCCCCGACGAAAATAGAGAACTTCCAGACATTCTTCGTAGTATGTAGTGGGTCTAAATATAAATGGATGTGACTTCTTTCAGCATCATTACAGATGATAGACGTAATCACCGCGATCTAACAGGACAATTACAGTCTCTTTTACTGATAAGTACATCGAACACTCATTTATGCAGTTCTTACTTTTTTTGTTGTGCAACCGCAAATCATTTTTAGAAAATCATCCCGCAAAGGAAACCTGCTTGAAATATCGACCTGGTGCAAACGAATTATTGTTACCTCGTGAAAAGTGATCTCATTCATGCTTATTTCGATCCCCCTTTACTTCAGAGATTTTCTAGGAATTTAATTTTTCTTTGGGGAATCTCTTACATCCCTATTGCACAATTTTGGAATTTGCATTTCGCGATAAAATAGATTTCAAACATTTAAGAGTACCATGACGCCTCAGTTCTATTGTTAATGGTATTGGAAATATCAAGCTCAAAAGTTCATTTCCCCACGCTTTCGGCGGCCTGTAGTGTCGAAGCAAAGCATTTGCGCACCCTTGATGGTCTATATTTTCATTTCCTTGTTTTCATGCCAGGAATAACGTTTGTAACACCCTGTGTAAGACAAAGTATACCCAAAGTAAAGAAATGTAAATTTCCCAAGAACAATAAATGTATATGTTTTTTTTTATTTCTGGTTCATGGCAAATCCAGTCAGATCTTGTTCCTGATAACAGTGGAATCGGGTACCTGGGTCTAGGAATCATTACCTGCATTCGAATCTTCTAAACTGAAACTGAGGGCCCGGATCTGGTTGCTGAAACCGAGTATTAGAATCGTCGAATCGGATGTGATGTGAATCTTAGAATCGACTACCTAGATCCGATCTTGGAACCGTAGAGAAGATTCAGATCCTGGCATGCTATGCGACAATCCGGATTCTTGGTTCGAAGTCCCAGATCCAGGCCCTCAATTTAAATTTCCAAGATACGAATCCGGGTCCGAATTACTAGATTCAGTTACCCAGGTTCAATGCTATCAGGAACCAGATCCATTTGTTTATCTCTATCATATACTAGTTCGTAATTAAATATTCTTAATGCAGGCCAATGGGTTTTACTTAGTAACACCAGACAAATATCGGAGTGGTACCTTGAATTTAGGCTCTGACCGACTTCTTCTTGAATCCTTTCTCCTACCCTATACCAGCCTGAGCCATAGATGCCCAACGCTAAAGCCATAAATAAAATTCAAAGTCTTTAAATGTAGCATAAGTGCCTTTGTTCCGCAGGTATATGAAAAAAAGATCCCATTATCGTCCCAGATTATAATTTTCATGGTAGCTGTAAGGAAGTATGATCAACATATAAGAATTTTTTGAAACTTTTTGAGATGTCCGATTTTGAGAAAATCAAATAAAAATTTCGGGACAATTTTCGGGAAACAAACTTTTCTTTCTCTGTAATTCTATCAAGTGGCATAACAAACGAAAGCTTATTACAAGAGCTTTAAAATGAGTCCTCTCTGAGCTCTCTAGCACTAGCCATTGATAAGTAATAAGCAATTGTGTAAATTAACAACACGTAACATTTGGCTGTTGTGGTTTTTGAACGTCAATAGAACAGAAACCACTTCGCCAAAATATCTATATATATATAAAAAAATGACATACTCCACGAGCACAAGCAATAACCAAAAATTATAGAAATCTGAGATGTTAAGGTAGAATTTTGTTACAAAGTGTATTGATTTTACATGGAATGACCCGATAACAACAGAGCAATACAACAGGGTGACCAAACCCCATGTCTGGGGCCGTCTGTGGGCCTTGTTGGGTCCAAATTTGATATTGTAACTTGGTCCAACACGGTTTACATTACATATTCTGACTCCACACTGAGAAAAGAAAATTATACGTACGGATGTATGGAACAGAAATATACAGATAACGTAGACATACTAACTAAAGTTAATGTAAAGCAAATATCTCCAACAAAAGATGGCAACACTACCTCCGTATATGTTTAATGTATTTTTTATCATAGCAGGAAATTTCAATGCTGCTCCTACAAATTCAAGCCTAGAGAGTTCTGACTTTCAGGGAAGGAAGTTTATAATCAATTCAAGGGCTCAACCAGTGCTGATTTTTTCATTTTTGTTTTTTGTTTATTGTTGAAAGAGCTTCATTGTTATAGGTTTTGATATTTACAACAATAATCAATCGATTTCAAGACATGGTAGTTTTGGATACGGCTCAACGGATTTTGAAAGATTGTTGTAGATAATTTATGAAAATACTGCAAGGACATTTATAAGAGATAGTTCGCAATTGTACATTGTTTTGTTTAACACGTTGAGTTGGCTCACATGTTCACCCGTGACGTCACTGTAAACTGAGGTTCTCAAAGAGTTTAGTATGATTGTTACCCTTTAGTATTTGTCATGTTTAAGCAACATATGAATGGAATGAAATAACATCATAGTCTCATTTTCACATTATTTTGATATCGTAGGATTTGTCCCTGTATCCCTAATTATTTTTACAGCTTTTTGCAAGAACATTACAGTTTTACTTGGATATCCATATCAAAGTATTTTCATCGCTTTTATTTATTTATTTATTTAGGAAAAATACAACGGGCCTATGCCCAGTTATGGTATTCTGTAAAAAGTAAATTACAATTTAGTTCCTTGTATTACCAGGAATGCTTAGTAAAATATAATCAGAACTTATATCTTAGCAATATTTACTTATGTTTCCTTTTTTACCAGACATAAATTAAAACAAAGAGAAGAAAATTGGTGCTTTCATGGGCAAATAGAAAAGGAAATTATTGATTGAAGTTTTGAAACGTGTTACGGTCTAGCAATGCTAAAGTACTTCAAAGATAAGGAAGTTAACTAGTTGACTTCTATCTTCCTTGTTCAAGTCACAAGTAAAAATTTAGCTAATTAGATAATAATAACCTGTAGTTGACACTTACTTTAGCTTAAACTTCGGTTTAGAATCAATTTAAGTACGAACAAGACAAATATTGTATCTTCATTTCTGGGAGAACTTCTTTATCCCCTTTTCCTTTCTATACAAATAATGGATGGCAATTTACTATTCCTAAAAACTATAAAGTGTGCCTAACATCATGGCAAAAATATCACTTCCACACTGTAAATAATGGTAAGACCATAAATAATTATAATAATTTATTTTGGCATATAACTAACATTGTATAAAAGTAACTCACAGGATCACACTGAAATATATTCAAAGGATAATATTTCTACATTTTAAATAATTTTAATTGACATAACTATATATATTAACTATCAACTATATTAAAATATTTGAATTTTAATTTCTTTTGTGTTCTATTTAAACTCTTAAATGTTTTATTTAAAGTTCTCTCTGTTTCAAAGTAAGTATACAGTGGTGTAACTGTACTTTGCAAAGGTGTCGACGAAACTTAAATGTCTCGCTAGTAGTAAAAGGACTTTCTAGTGTAACTTGAATTTGTTAACAACCACATCCGTATCTAATTTTCATGGTTTATACTTTCCCTTGAAAGTTTAATTATGTCTTTGGTGGCGAACCATATTTTGTGGTTATAATCGTAATAACATCACCCTGTTGACAAAATAATCCACAAAAGACATAAAATTGAATATGTTCTAGTGGAGGATGTAGATACTGTTCTTCAATTTTATATTTTATTTTAAAACTTCATATGAGGCGCAAACTAATTGTGAAGATGTGAGAAAGCATAAGATTACGGGCAGGGAACAATCTGACTTCATCTTTCCAACCCATCTTGGGATGACAGTGCAAAACACATGAAAAATTGACGTTTGGTTAAGGTGAAATTCGAGTGTGTACATTACAAAATTGTAACAGGACATGAAAGTTATTTTTTACTAAATAGAACCTTATGGAACTGTAAGAAAATTCGATCAAAACTAATAGATACTGAGTGATAAAAGTAAATCCTTGAGGGGTAAGAAAGTAGCCATATGTTATTACTAGACTTTGAGAACTTTTTCAAGAGGGGGTCTATTTTGCGATATTAGGGCCTAATTTTCTCGTGCGTCTTCATATAGACTCCTGGGCTTAAAATTGTATGAGATTGTAGTAGAAAATATTCCCTCATAATTATAGAGATAATATATTATAGAAAATATTTATGAATTATAGATGTGAATACTTTAAGCTTCTCTAAACTTAAATTGAAAATAATAAGAGCTTCAAGTGCAAATATTACACTGTTAAAGATGTTTTTATTTTACTTAGAATTAAGAAACATGTTTTTATCTGTGCACCGAAAAACAATTTTCTTAACAATGAGAGATCAGTATTCTCATTTAATTTTAAATGCAAACATGTTGATTAGGAAATAAGATCACAAATCTTATTTCCAAACCGGTATGCTCTCATTTAAAATTAAATGAGAATACTGATATCTTATTTCTAAGAAAATATTTTCTCGATGCACAGATAAGACAATTTTTCTCAATTATAAGAAACTGTGCGTAGAAACATTAGATTAATCTGTTTTACAATTTTGGTCGATAATACAATGTATACGCAAAATTATTAATATACTATTATATATTTTATGACACACAAACACATCTTTAAAATTAACGATTATTTACTGTTATTAAAGTTTGGTGAAACTATCGCATTCCAATACGTAAAATGATATTCGGATGATAATATTTTTAACAAGGCTTGTTTTAGTTCATCGGGCGGTAACACCCATAATCCCTCTACTGTTGATCGCTGTGTCTTCTGGATAAAATAAGAAATGGCTGATCTTCCGGCAAGGGAAGGTTGTTGGTTCCTTCGTCGAACGTGTTATTAAAGGTACCTTCGCGATTTTTTCCTAGTGGCTTGGAACGACCTTCAGTGTTTCGACGAGGAAGAAAAATGTAACAGGACGGAACGTTCTGAATTTGCTATTGACAACCAACGCGTCTATTATCTACTGTAGAACCGTAGACCTTCAATAGCAGTCCGCGGAATCTCTGCGAATATTGTTCACAGCGGCTTTTGATCGCGTGATATAGAACTCCATAAGCAGCAAGCAATGTTCAACTGAAGGTGTGCGGCAGACACAGAATTCTCAAGTCCGAATAAACACGTAGGTACTAGATGCCCTTTGTAAGTGAAAACTGACATATAATATAGGCCTATGTCAAGTAAGAACTTCCTAGAAATTTACATGGACGGTTAAAGGGGAACAGTTTGCATTGTTTGATAAAACTGAAGAGTACAGAGAAGGAAGGGGGAATATGTACTTTTTAGAAACAAAATGAGTTTGCACTTATAACAGGTACTACGCAATGGCATCTGACACTTCAAAAAGTTTCAATCTAAAGCGCAAGTAATCACTAAGTTATAGCGCTTTTATGAATATGAAATACGTGGGAGTAAATGGGAGAGTTATACTTTAAAATGCGTTTTACGAGCATTCAACTTTAATATATCTTCTCCTTTCTTTCTCCGTACTCTACAATTACTGTTTTTCTTGTACTCGACTGAATAATTTAGTGTTCTATATATTAAGCTGTGAAATACTCGTTTGCTAAAGCTTGGCACAACCTAGCTCTCTATCTTATTCATCCTAGCTTCTGTAGATAGTAATTGAAAGATTATTTGCTTTCTAGAAACTTGTTAAAGACTGCTATATTCAGCATTTAAAAATAATTGTTCGTAGAATATGTCAATAACTACAGTTTTCTTAGTCTTAAGGTATTTTTTTCTCTCTCATTAAGTGGATCTGATTTCGATTCATTATACTATTGTATTTGCAAGAGTTCATTTGGTTTTTACTTTAATTTAAAAAGATTTGTCTGTAAGTATTACCTAATGATTGAAACCTCTCAATTAATTTAAAATAAAAAATGTATATGTTTCATGCATTACAATAACTTGAAACAGTGCAAATATCGACTATAAACAGTCGATATATCTACCATAGTATTTGAAGTTTCTTATTGAAAGTTACCTTTATGCTTCTTCATTACCTAAGGACGGAACATACAACCATAAATGTCAGTTTGGAAAGTTTCAAACTACCAGATATTTCCTTTACACTTGGAACTTGGATATTTGTTTAAAAATCTCACAGACTTCAGCATACCCTACAGCAGTTTATTTAGACGTTCATTTAACTTAGAACACAAACTGACTCTCAATCTTGGGCGTGAGAGGACTTATTTGGTCACGAAGGTTTTTGAAAAAAAAGGAGACTAGTAGGACTCCGACGGAATCTCGATGTGCCACAGGCACGGAAACACGAACTCTGGTACGGCGCTATTAAGATAATTGTCTTAGTTATTTAGAACTTTCTCAAGCAATCGAATAGGAAACAGGCACGCAACATGCCTCAGTGTCAGCACAACAATAATTAATGTTGAGATATTGCGTACGTTCTCTAAGATGATTCCTAAGACTCTTCTATGAGAAATTCCTGCCTTTCTGTAATATACATTTTATTACAACTTAATAAGAATATGTATCTGTTCTGAGAAGGGTGTTGAAATAGGGACAGAAAAAGTGTATTTTTAAAAACCACTGTTGCTTATTTTTAATTTAACGTTATATCGCTCTCTCTCTCCTGTTACTTTAAAAGAAGCACGTATGTTCATTCGAAGTATGTATTTAACTATCTGACATGGCTACTCTTTCCCATAACGCTGAATGAAATAATCATATTCGAGATATACATAAAACCACGTTGTTGTTCCGCCCATAGAATGAATTTTGTCAGCATGTTTCCGCAACAATCGTATCCTTATTTTATTGCGTTTAGGCTGTATAAGGATGTAATATATGTTATGATCAAAAGATTTGTACTCGAGGGATCACAATGCTCCCCCGGGCTCATGTTTTGGTACCAGACATGGTCTACGGTCTTCGTCTGATCAAATGAGGGGCGTATACTTATTTACCAAATTTGTTTTATTTTATTTAAGGCCTTTAGGCAAATGATGGGAGAATTTGAGGAATGAAGAAAGTGAGAGGAAACGGGAGAACCCTAAGGAAAACACACGCACACGGTGTTTGTCCACATCAAAGTCCACATGACACGGGTCGGGATTGAAGCGAAGACCTCATGAGGGGCGTAAAAGCAAATGGATGCGAATGACATTTGAATTTTTTTTAAAAAAAATACCAATTCATCTTTTATGTATAACCCGAAATATATGCGACGTAAAATATTTAAATTTGCTCCAAAGACACATCGGATCTCAATGTATCTTTGTACTAAAAATGAAAATATAGATTCATATACATTTATATTTGTGGTACACAGAAAAGATGAATTCCCGTATTCTATATATTCAAATGTCACTTACAAAGTTACATACCTTTATTCTACGCCCTTCAAACAAAGTAGCTTTACAAAGTTAAGTATAGCTTGATCAAACAACGGTGTGGATTTCTGTAGCGAACAGATATTCATACAGAGAGACAAACAGAGCTTTGTAATATACTGTACATAAGATTCCCAATACTTGCTGTATCGACTTTCGAAACAATGTTACTCAATTACAATCTAATAAGTGCTTATGAGTTATGACACTGCCATCTTAGCTGGTAATTGAGGAGGATTATTTCAAAAGTCGATAAATGCTGGAAAGTTAATTTGACAGAAAACAAGTCTCCTTACCATCAGAAAAGCGCAAAAACGAACCACGAAACTTATAATACTTTTAGCTACAAGATCAATATAATAGTATATGAACTTGAAGTTATTATTTATGGACTTGAGGCATCTATAGCCCAGGACGGGATAGGGTAAGGGAAATGATGCTTGATGGAGTTAGCCAAGGTCTAAGTTAAAAGTACCATCACTACTACTGACAGGTGCGACTAACGAAAAACCCTGGAGAAACATAAGTCACAATGGAATAGTGTGATTTATATTTTTATTGTACAGCTGTGGGCAAGATTTGCTGCATGCCTTAGAGGACATTTCCCATATTCGTAGCCATACTCCTCCCCCGTTGCATGTGACATCTATTGCCGAAAGTTAAAATTAGGATTAATTATTCCACTTGGGTTATAATAATATTTCTCTCAAAACGAGATAATTTAGCAACCCTTCGTGACATTTTTGCAGTTAAAATATTGTGTCGACGAAAGATCATATTTCTTTATGTATTATCCTGTTTGACTGTATATCAGGACAATATTTTTCACAAAAGTGCATCATGGCATTTTGCATGGCCGGGATGAGTTAGGTAGGGATGGAAAGGTATCGGCCAGGGCCTTTCTAAGATACTATCCAGGCATTCACCTGGTGAAGGTATAAACGTTAGATTCTTGTCTGTACAGGGTGATTAAAAAGTGTAGAAATTACCGATTTCTTTCTATTAAAGTTGGCCGTTTACAAGTAAACATACTGATGGGAACATAACATAACAGTTATAATTATTTTTCCTCCGTCATGATTAGAATGTCAAACTATGTGGCATGCCATATTTTGGTCACTTGAGCGCAATTGCTTTGGAAGATATCGATGATATAAATGTCAGAATTTGGAATTTTATTTAAGAACATTTGGTATATCTGGCTCAGGTCGGGATGAGTTAGGTAGGGATGGAAAGGTATCGGCCAGGGTCTTTCTAAGGTACCATCCAGGCATTCGCCTGGTGAAGGTATAAACGTTAGATTCTTGTCTGTACAGAATGATTAAAAAGTGTAGAAATTACCTTATACTTTTACATGGCTAGAAGAAATGGAAAGCAAATACACAGCAATGGCTGATTGGTGGAAGGCGGGTATATTTTTCATACAGGGTATGTTTTTGATGGCCGTCATCTTGAAGTCCGCCATTTTGAATCTCGATTATTATTTTTAAATAGGAAAAGGATCGTGTAGTATATCATTCTTGGCCAAAAGTTTACGGGAAATACGATTCTGAAGATAGTCTTTCCGTAAATGTATTGTTTTGAGAGATAAGGGTACGTGAAACTGGTATGAGGTACTAATGCAATAGCCTCAAACATCCATTTTGTTTTGAAATAACAAAGAAAATGAAACCCAGGAAGAACTTGAATGCATTTGATTTTCATTTTCATCGTTATTTCAAAACGAAATGCAGATTTGAATCAGAGCCATTGTTTTAAAAATGCAGAACCATATGGATTTACAACAATGATTTTCATTCCAGGTATCAAGAGAGACTATTTTCAGAAATTAAGGAAGAAAACAGTTTATCAAGCCTCTCTGTCTATAGATGCTAAAAACATGAGATTTGGTCATTGATGTCATATCTATTGGCACAGTGTCGCCGTAAAATAGAAATATGTTCTAAATAGTAAGATTTTAAGGAGTCGTTTTAGTTGAAATCTTAGCTTCTGATAAAGATATTGCATTATAATGAAATATTCTTCTTGAACGTGTAATTCAGTGAATTACATAAGCTAGATTTTACGTTTCTAGTGAGTTTCCAGCAGTAAACTATTGTTACACACAAGCATTGTTTTGAAAGCTTGAAAGTAAAAAATAAGCTATGTTTTTCTTTAATGTACTCAAATAAACAGTTAATTAGCTTAGTTTCTTACAGTAGATGACAAAAAGGACGTATATTTCAATTTGGGTTTCCTTTTTTTTAAAATAAATCCAATGTTCCATTTTTCCGAAATTTCAGATAAAAGTGTATGACGCCATCTCTAGCAAATGTAAGTCAATGGCAAATTCCACCGATTCAGCTTGCCCAGGGACATTCGGGTGATGAACCTGCCTGCATTAATGATCATCACCATCATAATGACTCTAAAATAATTAATTTAAAATTTTTAAATTTTGGCTACTTGTAGTAAGCAAGTCGATTTTATATAATAAATTTCACCATGAATTTTTGTCCTTATGTAGAGATTATTTTGTAAGGCTAAATCTGTGGTACGGAAATCAAAATATACTTTATTTGTGAGTAGTGTCAGGATCAAGTTTTCATACTCCCAACGGTTTTTCAATTGTAAATCATCGCAAAATGAAATTGTCGAAGCGGTTATGTCTCTCAATATCTCCCTTGTTGAGGAACGTTGTGATATATGCTCTACTGTCGCTTGTCGGGTCAAACATCATTGGCCGTGTGAATCCAAAGCCCTTCGACGCCCACTGCCCTGCACATCATAGGTTGTTGTTATGCTTGTTATGGTGTATTTACGATACACGCTCGACACCGTTGATCGAAGGTAGACTAGAATCCTCGCCACCTTTGAGACTGCGTTTATCATTTATCTAGCACCCATTCATTATCATACTATACTGACAAAGTCCATCAGCTTACGCCAACTGGTCGTGTTCACTACTTATATTTCAAAAACCGCTATATGTCATAGAAAAATGACACAAATCAAAAGTTAGCTATTTTGATTGAATATCATGGCGAGATAAGCAGGTTTTGAGTCTAACATATGGAGCTATTTCACATTTTCAGCTTGAGGTATCACACTAGAGAGGGTAGTTTAAAATCTCCATTACGTTAATATAACTTACGTTTCTCACTTTTCTGAGAAAAGTGTTTTTGTTTTTGTTGTTGTCTCTTTTCTCTCATGAGTAATAGCATGTGCTAACTCCATTTGGTTCAATAAATTTAAATTTATTTTGATATCTTTGACTCATGCTGTACAGAACTTCGAGACCCATCTTCTAACCTTTTGAATTTTATTTATGGTCTTTAATCATCTAAGGCTCAGGCCGGGATAGGAGAGGTGAAAGGGTTCGGGAAAGTGTCGGCCAGGGTCTTTGTTGAAGGTGCCATCCCGGCATTTGCCTGGTGTGACTAAGGTAAAACCCTGGAAAACCTCAGTCAGGATGGTCGGCCGCTGGAATCGAACCCACGATCTCCCGAATGCTACACCAACGCTCTACCTGAGCTACGGAGGCTCGGTACAACATCTAACCACCCCATGATTTACGGTATGCTACTGTATAAGACTTTAAGTTGTTGGAAGGTTTTCCTTGCTCTCATGCAAGAAACTGGTAAAAGTTTTTGAGTGTATTCTTATTTTAAGAATATCTATGAAACAAGTATTTCAAGCGATCGCAGAGAAACCTCGTTTATTTATTTCATTATAACTGCAGTAAGTGAGGACGTAAATTCAGCCAATGATAGCGCTCGAAGGTGTAATGAGGTACATTTTGTATCTCCACCACTCATGTGTGGGTCATTCCACAGAATTTCGACAAGTGGTGGTCGCTTGACTGTTTTTGATTTCCTTCATATTTGGTACAACGAATGCCATATACAAGCGAAATTGAAAACAGTTTTTGAAAAAAAAAAATATTGCACATAGTCCACGATATACAGTGTGTTCAAAGATGAGATTCTGCAAAAACAGCGAATTAAAAATCTACACATATTTCACAAACAAGTTGAGATATTTGAATAATTCAAAAATATTAAAAATATAGACACCTCAGAAAATAGTTAAAGCTATGTCTTTAAATTCTAGCTGCAAAACGACTATCTGACATCGTGGTTTATACAGTTGTAAAATATAGGTGAAATTCTCATTTTTAGATTTTTTTCATGATTGAATGGAAAGAAATAACTTTGTTATTATTATCTACTGTTGTCACTGTAGTGGCAGAAATAATAACTTCCTGTGTCCCTTCCTTTTCTTTCTATCGAGGCTTCAATTTCATAAAAACTCACATTTGTCAACATTTGAGGGGTTGTAAGTCAAAAGAGAAAGGGAGTATATGAACAAATTTTCGCACAGGAGTTCTTTTGTTTATATTCCAGTTTCATTTTGTTATTTAAACCCCTCTATGAAATGCATTAAGGCACGTTATTTCAATGATTAGTCTGATAGAACACAACATTATAAACAATATCCTCGTTTTTCAATAATAATTTGTATTGACACGACTATAACTTTTTAAGCAACTTTAAGGAGCTGTATTTCATAGAGGGTTTGAATAACAAAATGAAACTTTCAGGGGTTTTAGAATATAAACAAAGGAACTCCTGTGCGAAATTTTGTTCATGTATTTCCTCTCCCTTTTGACTTAAAACTCCTCAAATTTTGACAAATGTGAGTTTTTATGAAAGTGAAATCTCGATAGAAGAAAAGAAAGTGACACAGGAAGTTAATTCTCTTTCTGTCATTACAGGGACAATAGTAGATAATAATAACAAAGTAAACGGCTTGTTATTTCTTTCCATTCAATCAGGAAAAACAATTATCTAAAAATGAGAATTTAACCTATATTTTACAACTGTTTAACAACGCTGTCCGATAGCCGTTTTGAGGCTAGAACTCAAAGATATTCTCTGAGGTGTCTATATTTTAAATATTTTTGAATTATTTAAATATCTCAACTGGTTTGTTGAACACACTGTACATCCTGAACTATGAGCAATATATATATATATATAATATATATCAAAAACTGTTTTGAACTTTGCTTGTGTATGGCATTCAATGTACCAAATATGAAGGAAATCAAAAATAGTTGGGCGACCAATTCTTATTTTATTTGTCGATATTCTCTGGAATGGACCGTGTTATTCAATCAATAATTTTGTTCTTTGTCTAGCTGCAAATATTGTTTATTTTGGCAACCAAACGCAATATTTTCTATGAAGCAACGATATTCTTAGAATAAAAAGAGTTGTGTTGCTGCTCGGGTCTAAATTCTATCTGATTATAGTTTTCTGCATTACATTGTTATTAATTTAGTTTGTTGAGTACACTTTATTGTTTATGATTTGCATACAAGTTTAAAAGATGTAAATTCATGAAGTTTTCAATTTACTGTGAACCATTTATTCCATTATAGTGAACCATTTATTACTGCCCAAAATTATGAAGTTCATAATTTAAGTGGTTAAGTTGTTAAGAATAAAAATGGATTTTACAAATAAAAGATGTAGATACAGAAAAACAATTCATTCAGAATAACCAAAAATCTGTTCCTAATGATCATCACATTTTTATAATCAGGAACCAACAATAAAGAAAGTTGTTTCCTCTGTGTATTCCGAAAAAAAAAGAAACAATTTCTACCTATCACAATGGAAGTAAATGTTTGTATGTACCATCCCAGCATTTGGCTGTTGTAACTGAGGAAAAACCCCTGGAGAAACCTGGTCTGGATAGGCGGTCGCTAGGATTGTTCTCAAGACCCCATACGGCCTGAGCAAAACAAAAGAAAATGCAGAAAGGACTTAAATAAAAATTCAAATTTAAATTCAGATTCCAAGACCCTATAAAGTAGAACACATACAAAATGTACCCTGTTTAGACTTCCACACAACAAAATTCTCTCCGGCAACCGAAGAATAATTGTGTATAAGATACAATGCATACAGAAAGCGAGATTGGTACTGTCACGGCTAAGGGATGGAAATCAGATCGAAAATGCACGCTGCAGAATAGAGATAAAACAAATATCGGAGACCATTAAATGAAGCTCAGTAAGGACAATCTATAAAGAGATTCCGTGGAGAAAAGTTGCGTGCTTGCTTTTATCTTTCACGTCGTGATACATATGAGGCAATTACAAAATTGCGTCTTCTGTATTACATGATCCATTCTTTAAGTGTGTGGTTTTTGTTATTAAAGTTCATGTGAAGTTGCATCTTGTGATGATGTATTTCTTGACATTCCGCTATGTTCTCGCGTTTAAATGTAAGATAAAATCTGTGCTACGGATCCTGTTTCAAAGTTTGGTATATCTCCGTAGATACGCGCGTGTTTGTGTGACTGTGTGCATGTATGTGTAAAGTATTGCCTCTTACATATCTTCTTGAGAAAAAAAGAAAAGATTTTACTACCGCCTGATAAGAAGTGTAATTTATACCTCAGAATATGTATATCTAATATTTAGTAAGGAAATGTATACTGCTTTCAAGTCAAGTCAGTTTTGGGTTGTTAAACGAAGTTTCTCATAGATTGTGTATTAAGAAGGAGTAACGAGTCGAGGAGATATCTTTGCTTAAGAATGTTGAGAATACAGAAGCAGAACCGGAACCTTAAGGGAGTTAGCTTAAAATTTACGTAAAAAAATATAATCTAAAGTATATGTTGACTGGCATGCTTAAATATTGCAAAAGTCCTGCTTTTGTGGGTTGAGATCGCGTAGACACTAAAAAAAGGAAACGCTATAAATCACCTTTTGAAAGAAGTACGGCTTTCCAAAATGGTTACCAAAAGAAAAGGCGTTATCATATGTGGACGAGTCAAAAATATAAACGAAGAGAATTTCTAAACTTCAGAAAATATTCTTCTATAGTTTTCTGCTTGAAAGAGGAATTGACAAATGCGTTTCAATAACTAAGGTTGTGTGGTGAAAGAGGCATAGACTGAACCTCTCCCACTTCAATAAAACCTCTTTAAATTCATGTCAATTCAATTGAATACAGGTAAAGTCTATTTTTTAATAAGAGTCTGTGTTAATGCATTAATCAAATTTAAGGTTCTAAGATTAAAGTCTTATATTAACCTGACTTTTCTTTGAAACACGTTTAGAATTTATAAATGGAATTTTATCGGAGATAGAGATTGGATGTTTAGAAATATTGAATAATATGGAATAGTTAGTTCGGATTAATGTTTATTGTATTATCCATCATGTTTATTAAACTCATATCAGCTTAGAAATTACACAAATGAAACACTTTGTTATTAATTTGGAGAATAAGTCGACCATTTCCAAATTAATAACTTGTCTGCAACCAATGTATGTTATTTAAAGTTATTTTGTTTAAATAAAGATACACGTAATTTGATTATTCTAGTAACTCATGACCTAAAAGCGTCCGACTCCAATAAGACGTTCAGCTTCAGATTCTACTAACATCCTGCAGCTGGGATTTAAATTAGGGGTTTATGTGACCTGTGAAACGAAGCTTATTGTCTCAGGCCACTTGGCCATCCCTACTATTTATATCTAATAACTAATAACACGTTAGGTAGTAAAGCATTTTGACACCCGGCAACTACTCTCTGATGTAAACTATTCCCACGTTGGTAACTGTCTTCCGTTCCTCCTATGCTGTCCAGTTGTGCCATCAATGTTGTACGAATCGGTTTATACTTGGTCCACAGGTTCAGTTTATGTCAGAAATGATCGATAGGGCTTAGATTAATATTCTGGGGGGAAATCCGTTTGTTCTGTTTGATGTTAGCTACCGTTTGGAAGCAGTCATAAATAATAAGGTTCAAACTTTCATTACCAGATTTTATTCCCAAATTTTGGAGGATATCAATTTTCAGCTTCTGTAAAATACAATAAAATTGCAATTGTAGTTCAGAATTCAATAATAGTTCAAATAAGGTTCACAGCTAGAGAAGGGACAGAGTTTCGCTCCCTAAAATTTACTTGATCCCACATAAGAATATATACTATTATGTGTGTAAATACGAGGTAAAATAATAGTCTCTATTGTGATCCGGGTCCTTCCTATTTGTCTTCTCCTCCTTACAGGTTGTAGCTGGCAGTGCGCCTGGTTCCAATAAAATGAAAATTGATCCCACGTTTTAATTAAAAGTTTCAAATAAACCCCTCTTTAGTGAATTTCCTATATGCCACAAATTCACAACATGGACTTCTCAATTCAACTATTATATGTTTCAATACCGTACATCAAACATCCTCCGAATTATGTGCGATAAATCAAGTTGTTGATGTAGTATTTGTCCATAGCAATTAGATATCAAACCTTAAATCTATGAAGAAATCTTTACTCGAAAAGCTGATCCGTATTCAATGACTGTTTCGAAAATATTTAAAATTGTTTCCATTTTCTATTTGGAATTTCCAGATTTGATGCCTCGTAGAAAATTTTACTGTTAACTACTGGTCTCATAAACATAATTTCATTTTGCTTATGCACTAACGTAATTCAATTGTCGGTGGTGGACGAAATAACTGACACATATATTGTATTTGTACACAGGATGAATGAAAATATACTTCAATGCATATTACCATGCTATTTCATGTTAAATTTCTGAATAAAAATTCTCTACCTATTTTTTTTTCTCAAATGCATAGATGTCGAAGTATGATTTACAATTTATAAAAGTATAGAACACCGTAAAGGTTATAGTGGTGAATTGTTTTGAGCTGTGTGGCATTAGATGATACCATAATTTATATTGATCTGCCAAAGTTTAGACCTCGATTCAATCCTAGAAAGTGGAAACTAGCTATTTTCTTCTTTGGTTTCTTTTTGTTTTGCTTAAAAAGAAATACATCAATAGCTGATAACGGAAGTTGTTATTATATTTACTGAGGTATTGAATCAAGCTATATATATTTTCATAGGCTTTTTGTCTATATACTTATCCATAATAACACATTTGTAAGATGTTTTGTCCCTAGAACATTCGATATACATACTTTATATAATGGACATTCTCGCTAAATCCCAGTGGTCTAAATACAACCAAACATATTTGAATGCCAGTTTTGTTAACAATTTAGTTAAAATACCTTCAAAACAACAACAACAAAAAGTAAAGTGATTATGACCGCTGTGCCAAGACATGTTTATGACCCCAGGTTCCTGGGAAGAATGAATCAATAGTCTTTGTTACTGAATTCCATCCTGTAAAGATTATGTTAATATCCAAAAGGTGAGAGCTACACGGCCTGAGTCTGAGAAGCCGAAAGGCCATAAATAAAATTCAATCAACGACAACTACAGTTTTAAGTGTATTCCGAAACACTTACATACCAACCGGAAATAGAACCCGGGACTCATTGCTTACAAGACAACAAATGAAAAGAATTTAGCCGAAGATAACTTGCACGATGGTCGTCAGTCCATCTATAATCCCTTATATGTGAATAGTTCAAAACGGGTATTTTTTTATTTTTATCCCAACCGATTAATTAATTGCGGCCATTTTTCTATTGCGGCAAATGCCACAATTTGTGTTTGCAGACGTTTACGGAAAATGAAATATCTGCGGACTGGTTTATCATAGGAAATTCAAACAAAAATATTGTTTTTCTTTAAAGTCTACTTGATAACTTCAGCCATCTGTATGAAAAGCCTAAAATGTAATCTAACTGGTCAAAATAGTAACCACATGACTGTGATTGTCGAAATATAAACAATTTCGGTTTTCCAAGGGGTTTTTTCACACTTAAAGGAATGAATTTCAAAGTTGACTTTTTCTACATTATTACATATCAAAGTATATTGGAACTATGCAGAATATAAAGGCATAAATATGTCTGGTTATGGTGCAGGCATTCATTCCGGGAGTGCTACAGAAACTCTTTGCTTAGGAGACAAAAATTCACACCGACCAAGGAAAAATTGAAGAAAATACTCCACACAGAAAAAGAAAGTCTCTAGGTTGTCTCGGACACTCCAACTATGCAAAGAAGCGTCTTCAGTGTGCACAAGGTCTTAAACATTGGTCTTCTAATGAATTGGGGTAAATATGTTTAACTATATCTTGTGAATCTTGACGATATACTCGGAGTTGACCTGGGAAGTTGTTGCAATGTGAAGATCATCCGGTGTCAATCACAGTTTAGGATGTAATGCCTATCTTCGGACCTGGAAGATTTTATATAGTAAAGGAAATAATACAACAAGGCACACACTAAACGTTCGTCAATAGCAACCACTCTCACAGATTGTAGCCTGATTTGGTAACGACCCATTCATCTTATGAATGATGGAATGCCATGCCAACAAGCTAACACTATCAAAATATATATAGTAGCTCGAATGGGGGGAAAACGCAGATTATATTCTATCCTGGTTGGAAGACCGGATGGAAGGAGGCCATTGGAAAGACCGAGACGTCGTTGGGAGGACAATATTAGAAGAGATCTTCGAGAAATGGGTGTTCGTGATGGAAACTGGCTTGATATTGCCCAAGAAAGAATCCAATGGAGAACGTTTGTTACTGCGGCGATGAACTTGCTAGTTCCATAAGCCATAGAGTTAGTTAGTGTTAAAACATTGCAAATAGAGACAAATGTGACCTAGTAGCAAGCGATCAATTTAGGTGTCACTGCCTGCTACTTGTGATTCTTCTCCGTGATTGGAGGCAGACTTGTATTTCTCAGTGATCTTAGTGATGTGTGTGTCTCCTTATCTATCACCTATGTGTGCAGAGGAGGAGGTTTATATTAACTCTTTATACTATTTATAACATATTCTATCATTGAGCAAGTTTCGTTGTCATAGTTTGATTTGAAATCAAACGGCAAGAAACCACTTTATATGCCACAACAAAAGAGCATTTTAAGCAACTATGTCGCATTTCTGCTCTGCCTAACAATGTACAATTTTAATATACAAACACAAGAAAACATGGTTACAATAGATTCATGCCAATTCTCTATAAAGAAAGCAGGCATATACGTATATTTACATGGCATACATTTTGCCTGTTATTTCATCAAGCAGCATCATCTGATATATTCGCTCTCATTGTGACCAGAACCACGTTTCTTGTTGGTCGTGTAACCATTGCAGAATAGTGGTCCTTGGTCAGCACACGACGATGGTAACAGAAACCAAGTTGAACTGGATCAACGCCAAAATAAGCATAACTTTTGGTGGATTTACAGCCGGATAGGTTATTGGACGTAGTTTTCTTAACCGAGAAAATAAAGTGAATATCTATTTACTCGTACACATCTACGCTTCAATTTGATGAGTTCTGCGTAGCCTCACTTTGTATCGGATTGGAACTAAAATGTAGTTCGGATCCTACATTAATAATATGTCTTGAATTTGCCAGTTATGTGCCCGATTAGGACGAAAATCGCTACTCAAACACACGATCCTTGAAAGATTTAGGGCTGTCACTCAGTTTTTCTCGGGCCTTGCTGATCTTCTGATCGCACACTTACCCGATCGACGAATTACCCAATGTGAATCCGTTTCATGGCGATACGTTCACCTAACATCATTCCCGTTCTTTCCGTGGGAAAGTAATAGTTAACATCTACTATAGTGTTGAATATGCAGAGAATTCGTGAGACAATTACAAAGGATATTAGAGACCTTGTATTCCATGTCTGTCGCATAGTGCATATAAATTGATGCAAACAGAGCTAGAAATTATGTCAGAAATTTAGCCAGACTCCCCCTTCCCCCCCAAAAAACGAAAGATATCACCTTACAAATTATTGAGCGCACCCCCCAACTTTTATTGTTTTCATTTAGATAAAAATCGATCTTCATCTTGCTCATGATAGAATCCTATGGTGAACGTTTGTTACTGCGGCGATGAAATTGTGAGTTCTGTAAGCCATAGAGAAAGTAAGTAAGTAAAATCGATAGAAACCCTGCACAATGCTACTTACACTCCCCACTTTTGGCTTTATAGCTCCCAAACTGAAATTTCTGTCAGAATCTCTACGCGCACAGAAATGTTATCGAACTGATAATATCTTCCAGAGTATTGAAATAAAATTATAACGGTCTTCCATTTGGCTCATTTTTTTCTCTCTTAACAAATAAATTGATGTTAAACTGTCAATAGCAGAGCTACGCAAGACTCTCTCTCTCCCTATTCTATTGGTAGTTTAATGAACTGAATTTTGAAATTCAATTTTCTTTTTCCATTTTAAATGGGAATGTCGTACTCTCGTATTTTGTTCGCAAGTTTGCTCTTATACTTTCTCGTAACAAAGACTGTTAAAATAATACAATATTGTTAAACATTTTCAATCTTTTTTCCCGAAGGTAATGAGGCAGAATTAGGAACCTTACTGCATGCTAATTTCTAGTAACGTTACTGGCGAAAATGAGGAGGAACTTTTCGGATTTCAATAATATGTTAACAAAGAAGTCTCACAAATCCCTCGATAGTTTTTTGTCAACTTGTTTGGGTACTGGTAAGGTACCGGTAAGGACACAAACTGAGAAATTATTTTGACAGAATATATTAAGAATAAAAAATAATTTTGACTGAATAACAGTCTAATAATAATAGTAATAATTCAGCTGAATAAAAGTAAGAATGTGAATCTGAATATAAGTATTCTTTGCATATTCTTGGAAACTGAAAAAAGTTTCTAATTTTCGTTAGTATGCAGAGAGTTGCCTGACTTTTTCCAGGTAAGTGGGCATTTTTTAAGAGTTCAATACGAATAAAATAAATATATTGGTAGGTAGTTAAAGTTCTGAAAATAACTTATCCTAGACCATAATTGGAATATTTTTATACGCTTCTGCGTGATAAACATTTCCTTGTCAGAGACAAGAACTTTAGAAAGATAGGCAAAATGTTTATAAACGTAGAATCGTATAATGTTAGGCTTAGAAACACAGAAATGCTGCAAATAATGGAATTTCAAGCAGAGAAAATGTCCTTTTAAAATTGTAAAAGATTCGTTGAAATATAACCCATTCAAGCTCAGAGAAGGAGGAAAGAAGATGATCATAGATAGGAGAAAGGATATATTTTACAAAGTCAGGAGAGAACATTATTAATGGAGAAATTGCGTGAGATGATTTTACTCTGCTCAAATCTAAACATTCACAGAACTTTTCGAAGTCAGAATAGAGTTCATATTCAATTGAAAACCAAAACTCAAGCACACACACACACACACACGCAGTTCTCTCTTCAACATTATAACTTACGCCATTTTGGAGATGACTTACTTTAGTTTCTTACTATATATTGAAGCAAACTAACTTCGCTATGTCTTGCTATAACTATTGAATTTAGGAGTTTCAATGTCTGTTCAAAATTTGGCAATTGCGAAAAACAGTACTAGGCTTTTAATTTATTTTATTTAAAAGTACAGTTTAAGATATGTCATATGTCTGAAGAATGGCGTCTCGCGAAAAGCACTTTTCCAGCGACAAGAAAGTGGAAGATAATGACTAGGGCTTTTGTCTAGCTACCACATCGAAGTTCAACTGGTAAAACTGAGGAGACCTGGAAAACTTCAGTCAGTATGACTGGAAGTAAGACTCGAACCTGTGTGCCTCCCCAGTGCTAATCGAAAGATAGATACCGTAACCAGTAGACAAATGGAACTGAGCAAACATTACTCGTGTTCTGCTGCTGATTACGGAAATAAATTGAATACAATAATGGTATAAATCTCATTACAGTCCTGTTCATGGTTTTTGGTGTTTGAAAATTAATAGTGTTTTCTAGCTCTGATTTAAAAAATTTCTATTGCATACAGTTTTGTGCAAATTGTATTAAGACCATTTCTGGTTATAGTTGTGGTATGGTAATATAGAGAATTTTTATCGTTAAAAACTCTAGTAAAAGACTCATTTGAGTCTTTGCAATATCCAACAACAACGTTTCCTAAAATTTTACACCATCAATAGAAAAAATATCGCTTTGTGAATTTCCAAATCTACAAACTCATGAAAGAATAAAAATTTGAAAACCTGTGAACTCAGCTGTAAACTAGGACTATTATGTGACTCTGGTCTGTTGTTCAAACTGTCTGGGAAGCAGAGAAGATGTTAACTACAAAACAAGCAACGGTGCAAATCATGTTAGATATACTTAAGAACTTGGGTTGCAATAAAAGAGAAAATTTTGCCAGTGGCCATTGAATTATTAAAAAAAACAAAATGAGTAATTTCAGCAATAAATAAAGCTTAAGGGTATATAAAATATAAATATGATGCTTCATGTTTCTAAAAGCAAAAAAAATGTCCACCTAAGGCGAACGAGCGGAGATTTTATCCTACAGTGTAGATAGTTTTGAGACATCTTTGAAGAATTGTAGAAAGTCATATTCCAATTTTTTTTTCATTTTTTATATAGTAGAATATTTCTTAGGTTGGTATGTCATTATCTACATTTATTAATTCACCACATACACAAAATTAAATTAAAATGATATTTTCTGCCTTTGAAACAATCGAAGCCTCCAATGTTAAAAGGACCTAAGTCAGAAAATCAACGTTCGGGAGAGCAAAAGAAAGTTTCCACTTAAATTGTATTCTATAAAATGAAGCCTCACTTTTATGGTTCTGTCATGAGTCCAATGAAGAGTTTTGTCATAATACTGAGTATTTTTGTCACAAAAACTCATGATTTTGTAATTTATGGTCAAATTTCGCAATATGACTTTCGAGGGAACATTCCCAACTGATTAGTCGATATTAACATGAAATATTTTTATTGTCTTTATTCGATCGTACATATACCGGAAATACCGTAAAAGACCTACGGTCTGCCATATTTTATGTATTTTTTTTTAATTGAAGGCCTGAATTGAAAAACATCTCAAGTCCACTTTTTCGTATTTGGATTTTTTCGGTTCGTTGGTATCTATGCTCCAAGGGCTATCCACTTGCATAAATATTACATCCTAATCCCACCACAGAATCCCTTTTTTAATCCAAAATAATTTCCGCTGAATAGGACAACTTACGAAGACCTTGGACTGTTTTTTGTTCCTCCTGAAAAAAAATACTCCGGTGGACTTGGGATGTTTTGCAATTCAAGTCTTCAATTGTGAAATTGGTCATATTTGCAGTGAGTAAAATGTCGCGGTTCACGAACCGTCAAGGAAATGAAGCACCGTAGTATACAAATGTGGATTGGTGAGATAGTGCTACATTTTAGTGTATATCATCTTGACATCCGCCATACTGGATGGAGATAAAATTTTTAAATGGCAAGTGGGTCATGTGACATCACAGAATACGAGAAGGTTAACAGAAAGTCAATACAGGTTTCAGATTAGACTTACTTCTTATGGTATTGGAGCTATCCTCACTGAAAATTTGCCGCTGTATACTTAAGTTCTTTAATATTAAAGAATTTAACCAACGTTTGCAAATTCAGGAATTTTTAATATTTCTAATTGCAAATTTCGCACCACAATAATCCATTTCCCTTCATTCTGCATTTGTGTATTACCATCCTTTATTTTCTTGTCGGTTTGTGAGAAACAAATTGTACTGCGGGGTCCATTCATATATCAAGCGGCAAACTTTCAATGAAGATAACTCCCACAGCGTAAGAGTTAGGTCAAATTTCACACCCCAAATGACTTTCTAGGAACATCCTCATATAGTTTGAAATGTCACACGACCCATGACCCACTTGCCATTAAAAAATATTTACCTCTATCCAATATGGCGGATTTCAAGATGGCGGTCACGTTGATGATAGACACCAAATGTAGTACTATTCCACCAATCCACATTTGTATACTACGATACTTCATTTCCTAGATGGTTTGTGAACTACAAGACTGTACTTTGACTTTTTACTCACTGCAAATAAGACCAATTTCACAATTTCAAAAAGTTATTACATAAAAATATGGCAGATATTTTATTACATAAAAATATGGGTCTTTTAATGTTATTTCCGGTATATGTACGTTCGAATAAAGACAATAAAAATATTTCATGGTAATATCGACCGATCAGTTGGGAATGCTCCCTCGTTAGTTCCTTTTGACATAGCGTTCAATAAAAAAGGAGCTATGTTAATGAAATTATCTTAATATGAATGTTATAGTGGAATCTTTATTCAAAAATAAACATTCCAAGGTAGTTTTATAATTAAAACAAAATAATGTTATTTGTGCTTTGTAACAAAATATATGTTCTGTTTGAAACTTCTCATCTTGAATTTGTTTCACACTTTTTGCCAGGCCATTTCATCATAAATGTATTTTGAGTCGGGAATGTGACATACATAATGATAGACTTTCTTTAAATCTAGCATCTTATCATCGCTGATAGGCACTTTACAAGAATATGCTTTTTCAAGCAGAAAAAAGCAATGAATTTGGTGCAGAACTTGGGGGAATATAATAAACAACATATTATATTGTATTAGTTTAAGCAATTAATTTACAGAAGGATGTAAGAATATGCCATAAGGGCTAAACCCACAGAACAACAGTAAACAAAATTCCAAATTTTATTTACACACTAACTTCCTGGACGATTCGCCAATCGAAAGAACAAATATCACGCATAATTGTCATACAACATAAGTCAAGCCAACTTCAGAATTAGCATTCACAGATAATTAGGCACTTATACAGCTGCTACCTATCAAGAACATTGCGACTAAATTCAGACATCGCGTTCATCGATGAATCAAAGCATTACAACCTGGTACTTTGTTAAAACGAATCAAGTCAATGACTTTGTGCGTTTTAACACGCAATGTAAACCTGAATGTATTGAATTACTGAGGTGGAAAGGCCATTTGTAGTTCCTTTCAACATCGTATGATGGGACATCCTCTCTTGCATAGATTCAAGAAGGAAAACAAAAAATGGGTCATTTTGACTTACTTTCTTTCAATATTGGAGGATTCAGTTAGATGTGCTCAAATTATTAGATTCAATATTCAATTTCCTAAAATTTTATTTATTGTA
>JAGDQP010025278.1:0-27070 GCA_022664845.1 Lepisma saccharinum | reverse complement strand
CTTTAAGATTGTGAAACCACAGTCACAAACGATATTACACGGTTACACACTTTCTTGATCTCAGCCGTAGATGAAAGTGATGTTATCAGCACCATGCTTCGGCCGCCTTCTCCTCGAACACTTCGAGGGTCTCAAACACTTCGAGAGTTTTGAATACTTCGAGAGTCGAAGTTCGATAAAATTAAATTTCTTTATCGACGAAACGGTTTTGAAATTTTATCGAATTGTTATCGATTACTCGATTATCAAAACCGCCCTAACGAGCAGTGGAACTAGTCACAAGTAATTAAGCCAAGCAAGTGAACTTAATACATTCTGGTTCTAAATACATTTTGGACCTACTACATTAAAGGCTTACTTATTTCTGTTATTAACATTGTTACAACAAAAATCGACCAACCATTTATTGAGGCCTTCTGAAAGCTGTGCAAAACTGCTTTTATCTCATTTTGGCCAAAATTGGACTTACGCGGTTCTGGCCCTCAGCTTAGGATATATCGTCACCTTAGATCCAGAAGGAACTATGTCCACTTTTTGGCAAAATGCAGCCAAAGACCTTGTACTGAAGGGCATCAACCACAAAGTAATTTCACAAAACGACCTCCAAGTGGCTAGAAATGTTAGAAATGTAATTAATTTATACAGGCTTTAAATGTACGGTGACCATACGTCCCGAATTTTTCGGAACAATCCCGAATTTTAGGGCTGTGCACTGATGTCCCGAAAAAGTACTAAAATCACCTGAATTTAATAGAAAGAAGAGCTATTTTACACTTGTATTAATACTTCTGAGCGTCTATAATTAATAAGCAATAAGTGATCAACTAATTAAAAATACGAGCAAAGCAACTCGTAGCTTAGTTATAGAAGTAAAATCATAAATTATTTTGAAAATAAGTGTTATTATTAAAGTTGGAAATTTTAAGTTTCTAAAGTTGGTGCAAATTTTTATTTTTAAAATCGAAGTGGTTTTTTAACACAACGCAAATTTTAAGCTAAATTTAAGGCGAATAAAAACTTTTTCTTGGGTTCGCCCTCACAACATCCACAAGTAAGGGGCAGGGCTCTGTTAGATCCTGGTAAGACCTGTCCCGAATATTGGTTGAGAATTTATAGTCATCGTATTTAAATGGAACTTCAAACTTTAAAATTGTTTTTTCTCAAAAGTAGCTGAAGTAGAGATAGTACTTTCTGGTTCCAAGGTGGCGATATATTAATTTATATAAATTATCTTACAGAAGCTCATTAATATTCAGCTAATTATTAAACTCTTGAATAATTTAACAATTTGGAATAAAAAGAGAAAAATGTGTCAGTAGGGTTAGGAATGACTTACCGTTACCTGAGTAACTTTACAAAGTATATGTACATGACATATGTTGCTATATACTCAAATCATTGTTTGAAGTGTGTGCTTGTTTCCGAAGTGTAAATGTACTATCTTTCAAGAAAGTAAATCCCACTTGTTGGAGGCGCTGGAATAGAATTTTCCAACTATGAAAAAAATTTTAATGCACATGGAAACTTTCAACTATTTATACTCAGGTTCTTTGATAGATGTGATTAGTTTGTATATTCCAGAATACTTTTCATACATAGCAGACATAGTAATAAATGATAATATAGAGAAAAGACAATCCTATTTGATAATAATAAAACAGAACATACTCAGTACGGAAAAATTAACGGGTAACTGAAACGAGAAATGACTTTTTCACTACATTTACCGTAGTGTAGTGGTTAGCGAGTAAGCTTTCTAGGCAGAAGGTTATGACTTTAAATCCCCACATTTTTCTTTACTTTCTTTTTTAAGCGAACACATTTAGAAAAGCACATTTGTTCTTCGCCTATAACTAACCATCTGTTTGTAATTGCTGTGAAATATATTTTTAGTTTGCAAATTAACAGCTTTAAACTCAATAATGTTATTCATAATGTTTCGAAGTCTTTGGGAAAATTCAGATTTGTCTTAGTTACTACTATATTACGGTCAATTATGTATTATTTTTTTATTTATGAAATATCAATTCAAGGCAGCAGAAAAAACAACGATAATACACAGTAACCCAGTCTAACACGCAAGTTAAATAAAATGCAAACGCATTTTACAACGAGGAGAAGAAGCACACAACTCGTTCTTTCCCTCGCATCTCCCAATCAATTTTGACAATTTCTTACTAGATGGCTCTGTTTTTAGCATAGATTTTCACTCGTCCGACCTACAAAAGCAATCTAGGTTCGAATTGTTTAATGGAGAGTAGCTTCGAATTATCATTTTTGTATTTCTACTGTGTCATTCCTTTTCGCGTTATAATGTTGAATGGTTTTACATTTTCATTTCATTTTGTGTATTTTATTTTCGTTTGCTGTTGCTCGAGGTAAAAATCGGCAATTTGCTTGACTGTAAATTGACAATATATGAAACAGGAAACTCTCACGTGTCCAACATATTTCTCAAGTTTTCAACCAATCTTACGTATTAAGCCCATGAATCAGTTGCAGGACTAACCTGTTAAGAGCAGAAAGCGGACATTTCAGGTGGGATTGGGCGTAAACTACGGAATTGCTTAACTAAGAAGGTACTCTTAAACACAGCGTGCACATCATTTATAATAGAACATATTTTATTAGAGATGGACGACGCTAAAGCAAGGTAGTAAGAAAAATTTATTTCGGCAATGCGAACATGAAGGAAAGATATCATGTAATGAAAAATTAACAGGAAATATTTGTAGGATGATTTATTTCTCAATTTTGATATACGAGGCGTGTTCGGATAGTAAGTACTGTTTTGAAAAAAAAAAATACTAAAACAATTTTGTTCCAGCCAAATTTACTTTTACATGAAAAAGCACACTTTAAACTATTTTTCGACATAGTTTCCACCAATGTTCAAACACTTGTTCGTGTGGCCTTCTGTTGTGAGTGATGTGTTGGTGAGGAAAGTGGATGAGAAAATACGTGAGAATAGAAGGTGCATAATGACAATGCTTTCAGATGAGTTTCCTCAAGTTTCGAGAACTATTTTGCATGAGATTGTTACCGACCGCTTAGGTCGCAAACTGTGTTTCCGCTGGGTTCCAAAAAGGCTCACAGACGTCCACAAAACCAAACGACTTGGCAGTGTTAACATTACTTATCCGTTACAATAATGAAAGAGAGGACTTTTTAAACCAAATCGTGACTGGTGATGAAACGTTGGTTCGCCATGTTACCCCACGTTATGGTTGTCTTTACTGGCGGGATGTCTCTTTGAGAAAGGTTTGAGGAATAAATTTGGCTTGAACAAAACTGTTTTAGTATTTTTTTTTCAAAACGGTACTTACTTTCCGGACACGCCTCGTATTTATTCTTAATTTCGAAAGAAATTATTTAAAAGAAAATACAAGTTTATAGTTCTAGGTCCCCTAAACCGCTTTACTTAAAAACGTGGATTATAGAATTCAAATTTTATTTAAGTTCTTCAGGCAACTTTGACTCACGCTACATGTAATATATAAGCGCATTACAAATACAGCGCTTGCCTGAGAAATTTGACCAGAATTCTAATTAAGCCTTAGCATACAAACGTTAGCTTTTTCAAATACGAACTTTACTTAAATTTAAAGAAACTACAAGAATTTTGCAAGTATTAGAACTAAATAAATTTGTAGCAGTAATATTTGCATTTTAGCTTCCTAATAACAATCCAGAAAATGAGTTAGAAACTGATGTTAAATTTCAGCAAGAAATCTTTTATATAACTTGAGCGATGGGAAACAAATTACACGTAAACGAACAGACAAAACTCCTTATGCACTGTTCATTTACTCTTTGTGTCTGTTCCATGTATATATTTATAGAAGTCACATTCTTGAATGACATAACTATAAATGAATTCATGAAAGTCGAGTTTTTTAATATTGCGTACTAAACATACAAGTTGATATAAGTGGTTTGGAGTCAGCGATTCCGCCATAATTTTCATTTTGGGGGGGTGTAAAATAAAAATTGGGAGAGTGTAAGTGGAGTTTTGTACGGTTTCTACTGATTTTTGGCCGAGAATTTGGGAGGTGACACTTTCACAGCAAGGGGAGTCTGGCGGAATCAGTGTTCGGAGTCTATGTTGAACTGAAGGTCCCGTCCTTGCGATGTCCTCTCTATCCGATTGAAGACAATGACAACCACCATCAGTTTACCCTACCCAGGAACTTTCGGGTCAGCATCTGCCCTCGGGTAGAACACACAGAGTTATATTTATTGTAACTTTGCCGTTTTCACCTCTTGCTTTACTCCCAGCTTATATATGTATAAATATATATAATTCACAGCCATATTCAATTCACTACTGGATGAGATCTCTTCCGTAGGAAAGAGTTTGTCTGCTGCTCCCGCGCTGACCAGACGTGTTGCGAGAGGAGAACCGAAGCTCTCAATTGTGATCGCCACTGTATTTTATTCAGAGCACTCCCCAATTGCATCACGATGATGGATAGGCACCGTTCCAGACCCTCTTGCTTTGAAAAAATCCCTTGGCAGAGCCGGAAATCGAACCCGGAACCCCACGATCAGCAGTCAGAGTGTGTGTATGTGAGTGTGGAAAAATAAGTTGAGAAAGAATTTTAAAGTATACTTCCTTTTTAAAACTGCAGTCCAGTGATCGATTTATGCAATTTATAGACAGGGGAAATAATATTTCAAACATGTTAGAATGCCGTATTTGGCGCTTTTGACTATGGGCAGATTTCGAAACGCTGAGCTAAGGATGATATTTCCAGAGATGGTGAAATCCCAACCATTCGCAGTACAAATCGAACACTAAACTACACTATAATATAAAAGCAGGATAATTTTATAACACCTAAGGTCTAGGTTGCTCTGATAAAAGAACTTTGGTAAATTTTATTTTTATATGGGCCAGTCTAGTAACGATGGACTGCGGCCGGTCACGATTCACCTTTAGCTATTAAAATCCACAACCATGCTGGGACTCAAAGCCCGGACCTTCGAGCCGATGGCCTACCACCGCAAACCGCTCGGCCACCCGGCCGACTCTAGGTAGATTTGAATTCAGTTATAATAAAACATGTGACTCTAAAGAAACTTCGTATTCGCCTTTAACATGCTATAAATGATATTTATACAAAGTGAGTCATGAATTTGGAATTACGCCTGTAGATTTTACACCATATCAGAGCCACTTTACATTTTATAAATCGAATTAAGATTGTCTAGGACTTTGATAACTGAATAATTTTCTGGAAGTTTTGTATGGTTTTGAAAAGTAAGTTTACTTGATTCTTTAAATTTATTTTATTTTAAAAGTCTTGGGCTACATCTGGCGCACATTGGATTTTTTTTTTCAATGAAAATGTTCCGGGTTATGATCATCTTGGTTTTTAGAATTCAGTTTTTAAAAATCCTGAACAAATCTAAGCGCTGTTTAGAAACTCTAGATAAGAATCCTAACGATTTTTCATATAAAGACGTTTTGGACTATAGCCATGTTGGATAATGTAATTCAAGATTTTATTTCATAGTCGAACTCAGGGACCCTTGAAATTTTAAAATATGAAATTTCATGAAATCAAATATGTTAAAATTAGTTTTCTCAAGTTTCCGCCGTGAGGGACTTCCGATACGTAATTTTTCAGTTCAGAATCATACTCAGCGACCATAGGAGCCCTGAAATACGAAATTTAAAGAAAATTAAATGGGATTTTAAAATTAAAATGCATCATGTTGCTCCCGTCTTAATTTCGGGAATTATTTCATTTTATTTAAATATCGATTGGAGTTCCTATATATTAAATTTTACTAAAATTGGGCAGGTTTCAAAATAGGCACTGTTTCTTCCAGGCATGTTTTCGGGGAACTTTGCCCCTTTAGGTTTTCAACAGCCCCCCGAAAGAATTAGTTTCAACACTTGTATTACTCATCGGGAAGGGCGTAAGTCATAGTGCTGTTACCGCCCATACAATTCATTTTATCTTATCTTGTATTACTCATGCGTATTCTGAAATACAAATATAATAGCACTTTCTGTAAATACTATTCATGTTAGTTTGAGGTTAACTAAAATAATACGACACATGCTTAAGTAAAATTATTGTTATTTTATATTTTTAGCACATGGGACTCAATATGAATTATTTATAATTTTCGTAAGACTTGGTTTAGTCCCCTTCCCCGAGCAAAATCTTCTGAAATAAACACTGGCCACACCGTCCATAATGTAATTGAAGGCAAAATATTGATCTTCGTAATTAAATTATTTCAACTCTCGAAACGATTCTATCATATTTTGGAATTCTCAGATATGAAATTTCACTTCAATCACATACTTGCAAATTAAAGTTTTGATCTGGCTCCATCTTTCATTTTTGAATAGTAATTTCTTAGCTTCACGCTGGAATCAGAGTTTACGTTGATTCGTTGAGCACTGGAATCGTAGAGAAAAGGAAAAGCTTGCAGCGCGAAGGGAAAGCGGTTCGAGACTTACTCAAGTCAATATCTTCTTTTTACTTTTTCTTTAGTAATGTGCAAATTTTATGTTTTACTGTACGCTTTCTACATATAAATGAATGTTAGTGTTATATAGCTTTTTGTTTTCTCCTCCATTTTTTTCATTTTTGCTTCATTTATTTAAAAAATAAGCTAATTTATATGTTTAGCAGATTTTGTGTTGTATCTCTAGATAAAAACAAACAGAATGAAAAAATGAATAAATAAACAGTTGCATAACATTTACAGAGATAATAATAATAATACTTATTATTATTCATGAAGTACAATGCACTTAATTTAAATAAATGATACAAAAATGAAGAATACAAATTAAAGAGCAAAAACCTACACAGTAGTGGCATAAAGCATACTAATAAATAAAATTGATAAAATGAATTTTATGGGCGGATAAAGCATACTGTAACAAAACATTTACTAGAGGAAAAGGAAAAAGGAAGATGACAAGGACTCGAACTGCGAACCTTTCGCATGACAAGCGAGCGCTCTTCCATTAATACTCTGCGCCAAGAAGAGTAATTGCAGAACAAGGCGTTTCGGAGATATCTTTCTCAGAAGTTTCAGACTTTTGTCCCCACTAGTGGAGAAACTATAAGTCATCATCATCATCACCTAAAATTTACACGTTCCACACGACTTTGAAGCCCTTTATAGGAACCGGGTCTCACCCAGAA
Source organism: Lepisma saccharinum (assembly GCA_022664845.1). Classification (NCBI taxonomy): domain Eukaryota; kingdom Metazoa; phylum Arthropoda; class Insecta; order Zygentoma; family Lepismatidae; genus Lepisma; species Lepisma saccharinum. The sequence goes on along the minus strand of JAGDQP010025278.1, from coordinate 19,892 downwards.
GCAGTGTGCGAATTAAACATTTAGTAACGGGGATAAAACATAAACACGGATTTCAACAGGATATATATATATATATATATATATATATATATATATATATATATATAGAGAGAGAGAGAGAGAGAGAGAGAGAGAGAGAAAGGAGAGGAGGGAAGATATGCAGTCCCATTTTCCAAATGGGGGTTTCTAAATCAAACCAACCATACTAAATCATTCACATGAAGCTACTTCAAAAACATCACAAAAGAAATGACTTCTTAGCTGCTAGTAAAGTTCATAATACTCTTGTCACTTCCATGAAAAAAGTTTAAATTTCTACCAAATAAAAATGGTCCGATTTTCTAGCTAATCTTGATCGAAACTTCTTCTGGGGACAAGAAATTTATCCCTGGCAGGGACGAAAAATAATTTGTCAAGCTAGGAATCATTTTTGCCAGCGGGATGGATCCCGGGCATCCCCCTGCTAATTCGCACACTGCCCAGAAGTAGGAATATCAGACTCGGGTATCTTACTGCTAAGAAACCTAGCACACGTGGGCCGAAAAGCTCTTTATTTAACAGGAAATCTCTCCTGAAGTTCGAAATATTGCTAGGTCTACATTTGTATTAACGTTATGGCTGAACTGCACAAGTAGCAAATAGAACGCGAAAACAATTTCCAAATTACAGAAAATCATTTAAAATAAGGCCTTAATAGTAACTTTCAAAGAAAATGACTTTTACAATGTGTTCTATACGTTTTAAAAATAATTTGAAAATCTCCTGAATTTCACCACTTGACAACATATTTTAATAAGCATTAGAAAGCAATTTTAATACAGAAAAAGGTGATTGTGTTGAAATGATTTTGAAAATAACGTTAACAATTATTTCATAGTTTTGTTTTTAAAAATGTATTATTTGATACTTTTTTAAAAGTCTTACTTGGTATTTTGAAAAGAAGTAAATGTTTTTTTTTTTAATAATTTGATGTATCAGTTTTTAAGTATTTAGAAACAGTTTTCATTATTTATTTATTACTAAAGTATGATAATTACAACGGTAGATTATATTTCATAGATGAAGTATTTTGTCGGAAAATAATAGCATTGCACTGAAATAATACAAAAAGTCCGATTTGTAAATTTTGCAGTAGTAGACTAGTGGGTCGTATAGCTGCCAAAGATGCTTGTTTAAAATTTAAAGTATCTCCCTATTTCTTACAAAATTCATGACGTTTATGTATTAGCGTACTTTTCGGATTGTAAAGGAAATCTAAACGAGATTAACGCTTTATAACTATTATAGTTCATCTATGATCTTGAGAGGAAGATAGGCATTTTACAAGGTTCAACCGGCGAGCTTGCTGATAACAGCTTAGGGAGAGTATTTCTGACAGTGAGACTCACTCGACCATGACGTATACAAGCTGACGTAACTCGATTACCCATGATCCCTTTCAGTTCAAGTGACAGCTGGCGCATATTTATCTACACGAATTTATTGAAAGTTCTTAATAACATACAGTTTGGGAAAATATCAAGGAGACAAGCAGTTTCGATCCCGCGACTTCAGCGCGGAATGGACCATCTAGACCACTACACTAGAGAGTCATTGCTCTTTTGATCTACTTTTCGAATAGATCTTTTATTACTTGCTTGCACACACACGTTCACACTGTTTCTTTCCTTATCTATTTCCCTTTTTGATGTTCTATTTTGCCCGGCCTATTATAACACATTCAAACGTCTGTATCGTATGAGAATTCTTTTGCAATATATCTCCTCTTTATTGCTGCCACAGTAACTTGAAAATTAAGCACTAAACATGCGATATGTTTGGCAGGAGCTTAATTTTTTATACGGAGATTAGTTTCCACTATTCTCACCACTTCATGTGATTTACTTTCTTGAAAGATAGTACCTGTTATTTGGTGCCTCATTCTGATTCATTCAACACGATAAAGTTGTATATCTCAGAACGTGTCGAAGATAGGAAAAATAGAGGTGGTACAAAACACTGGATATCCATTAACAGCTATTTTCGAAGCTATGCGCATGTACGGAAGAAAAAGAAGACAAATATAATTCTTTCGATTCTAAGCGTGATGTTGGTTTCCATGTCCCTTGCTCTCCCTCTCCTGCAAGGAAGTCGTTAGATAGAACGAGAGGCCATGTCGGAAGAGGAAGAAGGCTTATAAGGGAATAAAAAAAAATAACATAGAATAAAGTAGAACGCCATTTCATGCACGAAACTTCCTACGAACTAAGATCTTATCCCTTTCACTGTTTGGACTTTCAAAATAGCTAACGAATATGAAATTGCAGGGCAAGAAGGCAAGAAGAATTTGTGTGAAGTCAATGTGTGATGCGTGATGAAAGCACATTCATTTATAACTTTTCACAACAGAAACATATAAAAGTACTTGATTTGAAATGTGAAAAATGCACAATTTGCTGTGTGCAAAACAAGCCTTAGTAACATACATTTTATTAATACATGTATTTCATCTAGCATTCTTATTCATCTTTATTGATTATTTCTTAACGTTCAAAGGATCTTCGTATTTCGAGTAAACTGCTTCTTACTCTTCAAAATGACTGGGTAACACTAGCCGTCCTTGTAAACGCGCCCCTGAAAATAATAGATGCCCTTTATACTGTATATAAAGATGGTGAATCTAAATTGCCCTACTACTAACCATTTTGGGGGGAGAAATAATTCTCAAATATAAGGTACCAATATACAGATGCTTATCAAAATAATGGAAACACCTGAACGAAAGTGCAACTTACCAGATTAATATGGTGTCGGGCCACCTTTCGCCTTCAGAACAGCCTTGATGCGACGTGGGATGGAGGCATAGAGGTCGTGAATGGTAGCAAGTGGAATATTACACCATTCCTCGTGCAGGGCATCGGCCAGTTCTGTGAGAGAGGATGGAGATGGAAATCGTCGCCGGAGTCGTGTTTCCAAGATGGACCACAGATGTTCAATTATGTTGAGATCTGGGGATTGGGCGGGCCAGGGGAGGTGTTGAACTTCATCCCGATGTTCCTCAAACCACGCTGCAACAACTCCAGCTGTGTGAATGGGTGCATTATCATCCTGGAATATGGCGTCATTGTCCGGGAACAACATCCGGACCATAGGATGCAAGTGGTCTCCTAAAATTGCGACATAATCGTTGGCAGTGATGCGTCCGCGAAGTGTGACCACAGGACCCAATGAAAACCATGATATTGCGGCCCACAGCATCACCGTGCCGCCGCCATGTTTCACAGTTGGGCGGAGACACTGCAGATCATACGCTTCTTTGGGCGTTCTCCACACATAAACACGGCCCGTGGTTTGGAATAGGGTGAATGGTGACTCATCCGACCATACCACACGTTTCCAGTCGTCAACGGTCCAAGTTGCATGGTCGCGGCACCATTTGCGGCGTGCTAAAGCGTTCTGGTCCCTGATGAGAGGTTTGGCCCGTGCAACACGACCCCGTAAGTTCATGTCATGTAATTCGCGGCGGACTGTGATTGTCGAAACAGGTTGGGGGAGGTGCTGATTGAGTTCCTCCGTCACTTGCGCCGCAGTGGCACGACGGTTCCGCGTGACAATGCGCTTTAATACCCGGCGTGCCCTGTCACTGATGCTTTTCTTCCGCCCACTGTTCCGCTTCCCCGATGTGGTTTTCCCGTGTGTTGTGTAGGCCGTCATCACCTTCGACACTGTCCCTGGCGACACACCTAACACACTAGCCACTGCCGTCACACTCACTCCACATAACCGCGCACCAACAATTTGCCCTCTTTGAAACTCTGAGAGGTCTCCCATTTTACACTACCTCCGTCTGCTGCAGCCACTGCACACTCCTGTTCCACGACGCCTGACGTAGTATGGAGACCGACCTAACACACCACCACCAGCAGTCCGGCGCTGCGGTCGCCACGACACCACTGCCAACCCATACATCTGACGTGTTGCCAACTACAGGTGTTTCCATTATTCTGATAAGCATCTGTATATCTTCTATATCTTGAGATCGACGATACTGTTGCAGTCAACAGAAGAGTGTATATTGCACTCACAAGTAAACCTATCGATGCTTTAAAGCGCTTCTTTTTTTTTTACCAAACTTAATAGAGAAGTAGGGTACATCAGGATACCACCAGAAAGCATGATTAAAAGTGCTTTCGTCCATAAAAACGGAGGAAGTGACCAAAAGTTTGGTTCATAAAAATAATCAGGAAAACACATGTTTATTTATAAAATATTTGAAATAACGGAAAACAAATGCACATTATTGGATATTGGGTAAATGCACTATATTTTACAGGGTGTTCGTCATGGCTGTCATCTTGAAGTCGGCCATCTTGAATCTCGCTCAATTATTTTTTTTAATAGGAAGAGGGTCATGTAACATATCAGTCTTAGCTATAATGTTACCAGAAATACATTTGTGAAGTCAGTTTTACCATAAATTTATTTTTGAGAGAGATAATGAGATGTGACATTAGTATGCGTAGTTGATTGAAAAGTCCAGAAATACTCTGTTACTTTTGAAACAATGCAAGAAATGAAACCCCAATGCACACGTAATTAGTATTGGGAACCACCTATACAGTGCTCTTTACTTGTGCATTGGGTTTTCATTTCTTACATTGTTTCAAAAATAGCATAGTATTTCTGGACTTCGTAATAAACTACGCATACTAATACCACATCTCATTATCTCTCTCAAAAATAAATTTATGACAAAACTGACTTTACCAATGCATTTCTGGTTATATTCTAGTCCAGATTGATATGTTACATGACCCCCTCCTATTTAAAAAAAATCGAGCAAGATACAAAATGGCGGTCATGACGAACGTGCCTTGTAAAAGACATTGCATTTACCCAATATCCATTAAAATAGATTTGTTTTCCGTTATTTCAAACATTTTATATAAAAAAAGTGTACTTTCCACTTAGATCACACTATAAATGCATATTCTTATAAACCAAACTTTTGGCCACTTAGTCCGTCTTTATGGACGAAAGCGCTTTTAATCATGCTTTCTAGTGGTCTCCTGATGTACCCCCTACTCCTCTACCAAGTTTGATAAAAAAAATGCTTTGAAACATCGATAGGTTTGTTTGTCAGAAGAGATTTCATGGGAAGGAAATCCAAGTTTACTAAAAGTAATAGATAGATAGATTCATTCATTCATTCATTCATTCATTTTATTGATCTTAAAAGGGGAAAAGAAACCTGAAAGGCTACATATGTAAAAGAGATTACGGACAAGACTGTTTGCCTACGAGCACTCGATATCAAATCAGTACATTTGTGTTTAAGTCAGGCCAAGAAGATATGAAAATGTCTGATTGTACAAGCCCTTTCAGCTGTAAGATCAAAATCAGACACAGTTTTCCATGTTCCGTCCGCATGCGTCAATGTACTAAAATGTGCAAATTAATTCAACGCAGAAAATCAGGAGAGAGAAATGGACTAGTGAGCGTTAATACAGATGTATATAACATAGGAAGACGTCTTGAATAATCCATGGACAATTGCTGATATTGAACCTGATGCTTAAGAAGCAGTCAGCTATCTACACAACTATTATAAAAGGTATTTGTAAGTAATTGGCGAGGAGGAAATATGTCAGACAAAAAGAAGGGAAATACTCTGTAAATTAAAAAGTTGTGAAAAGAAAAAATCTCGAAGATGTACAACTGGGGATAAAGTTTCATGTAGATATGAGTGAATAAACTGCAATTGAAGAGTATGTAACCGACTTGGCAAATGCTATAGTCTTACGTCTCCGTCTGGTATAGAAACATAAGAATTTTTTGAGTAGCCAATGATGGTCATTCTAAATATAAGACGATGTACAACTGTAGAAACGAAGGTGCAATTGAGCGAGAGCACAATCAAACTGTGATTTGGTCGATAACCTACAATTTGGTTGGCGAGGAGGGCGATTCCACGATAAGATAAGAAAGAGATAAAACGGGTCCATATCAATAGAATTTGTTTTCTATCTATGAGAAGTTGAGTCCAATTCTGACTTTTCAATTCAGGGTTATTGTCCAAAAAGACTCCTAAGAATTTTCCTCCTTGATTGGATCACAAAAAATTCAGAGGTGTATCCCACCTGGTTTTCGAGGCCCCGCAGAAAATACCTGTTGATTTGTCAGCATTTAAAATGGATTCGGAGGCTTCACTGTCAACCTGAAAGACATCATGGAGCTGCTGAAAACCCTCTTATATACTAATGTAAGAACTACAATCAATAGCCTACGCAGAAGAAATTAAATGTGTATCACCAATTGGTAGAGTGTAAGGAGAAATGCGACATTCACAAGGTCGTAGAAAAGGGTCGATAGCAAGTGAGAAAAGCGGCGCGGAAAATGGATCACCTTGTCTCACGCCACGTTGGCAAGAAAAAGTGTAGTGAGATGCGCTCCAATTCAAACTAAACTTTGAGCTTTAGAATACAACAAAGTAAATAGCTGACTAAAAATGGGCCAGAACCATACGCCTGGAGGAGAAAGATGACGATGACAACATATCAAAAGCCTTATGCTGGTCAAGTGTAACTACCCCTTGCCAAGTAACGTTAAAATAAAAAAGATGTATACTGATATACTTTATATTACTAGGTACCATATCCTTAATTTTGGCCGAGATGCTAACGCTTACCGAATCCATAATTCCCACACTTCATATGATAGCATCATTTTATTAACATAAGACAAGTTGATCTTTGGGAGACGTATATTAACTTTGGTATATATCAATGGACTTCTGAAAATTAAATACATTTACAACAGTTCAGTAGTTTCCGTTTCCAATATAAATGTTCTGTAGATTCCACACGTTTTCTTGCTGTTACAATAATCCAACCCGGGACACATGTTTTGGGTGTCGTAAACTCGATAAGACATGATGATATATTATATCAAGGAATCTGTCAACCAATCAGATTTAAGATAGAATCTCAGACTGTTTATAGTTACCGCTCGAATAAAAAAGGAATAACGCTAACTAGCAATAGCAGTGTTGCTCAAACATCTAACTAAAATTAACATCAATAAATATAATTATTTAAGATAATATCTCTGCACCCCTAAAGTGAGGTTCAGTGTATTCGCATAAACACAAAATTGGTACAAAGGCACAATATCACAATTAGATTACTAAAATATTACAAAATGTTGAAAATGTATCCATCTTATCCAAAATGGTGGACCAAAAAAATTCATTTTCTACACCGTTTTAGCTAAAGATAGAAAATTTGTCATAAAGCTGTATTATAACGAGTAGTATAGGAAAAAATATATTTCAAAACAGTCGCCATTTTGGCTCCAAAATGGCCGCCAAACCCATTGTTGTATGGAGTACACGTCCTAAACAGCTGGAGCTAGAAACACCAAGTTTAGTGCAAAGGTACATAATCACAAGTAGTTTACGAAAATATTACAAAATGTATCTAAAGACGCCACCTTGGATCCAAATGGCGAACTCTAAAATCCATTTTCTACACCGGTTGATCTAGAGAAAAGAAATTTGGCATAAAGGTGTATCATCACAAGTATTTTAAGAAAATATTAGATTTTGAAGGAGTCAGCATCTTGGATTCAACATGGCCGCCCCAAAACCCAATTTCCGCACGGTTCGAGCTAGAGAAATGGAATTTCATATGAAGGGGTACCATCACGAGTAGGCCACAACAATATAAGAAAACGTTTAAACAGTTGCCACCTTTAATCCAAAATGGCCGCTCCAAAACACATCTTGCAAACCACTGAAGCTAGAGAAAGGAAATTTTGTATTTAGGCTTACCATAATATTAGGTTACCATAAATAGGGCAAACTTCCCTTATAGGTTCACAATCTCCTGAGCGGGGGCACATAGACACCATGGGGGCGCAGTCCCTTAAAGGAATACTGGTTACGGTAAAGGGGACGCACGACCCTAAAAACAGCTAATTTGTGGCAGTTACCCCCCACGGGTGTCTAGGAACAACGCCCACTGCCAAGCAAGGCAAGTCCATCCACATAATATGAAACCCCATTGTCACTGATTCACTCACTGACTCACTCACTCTTTGATCAAAATTTCTAGGCGAAGCTACTGCGGCTAGAAACACCCGGTTTGGTATGATGGTGTATGACAACGATTAGGTATAGGAATGAAATCCGAAATTTTGAAAAAGTCGTCATCTAAGATAAAAAATGACCGCCAAACTCATTGTTGTATGGAATATACAGCCTAAACCGCTGGGGCCACCGAAATGAAATTTGGGATGAAGGTACATCATCACTATTAGGTTACGGAAATATTACCAAATGCCTCCCAAGAAACCATTTTAAATCCAAAATGGCGGGTCCCAAACAGTCATTTTCCACACCGTTTGAACTAGAGATTGGGGATTTGGTATAAAGATGCATTATGACGAGTAATTTAGGAAAATATTAGATTTTGAAAAGACGCTATCTTGGATCCAAAATGGCCTCCAAACTCATTGTTTTATAGAATACACCTCCTAAACCGGTCTAGCTAGAAACACCAAAATTGGTACAAAGGTTCAACATCACAATTAGGTTACTAAAATATTACAAAATGTTGAAAATGTCTCTGTCTTGAATCCAAAATGGCGGACCCCAAAAATTCATTTTCACACCGTTTGAGCTAGATAATACGAAATTTGTCATAAGCCGTATTATGATGAGTAGTATAGGAAAATATTACATTTTAAAACAGTCGCCATTTTTACTCCAAAATTCTATACCCATTGTTGTATAGAATACACAGTCTAAACAGCTGGAGATGTATTCAAACATATTACAGAATGCATCCAAAGACACCATCTTGGATCCAAAATGGCCGACCGCAAAATCCATTTTGCACACCGTTTGTTAGAGATACGAAATTTGGCATAAAGGTGTATCATGAGGAGTAGTTTAGAAAAATATTACAACAGTTTGAAAAGGTCGCCATCTTGGATTCAAAATGGTCGCCCAAAACCATTCTCACACCGTTCGAGCTAGAGAAATGAAAGTTTGTATGAACCATCACGAGTAGGTTACGACACTTTAAGAAAATGTTGAAAAATCCGCCATCCTTAATCCAAAATGGCCACCCAAAAACCCATTTTTCAAACCACTGAAGCTAAAGAAATGAAATTTGATATGAAGGTGTACCATCGCGAGTAGGTTACAATAAATGGGGAAAACCTCCCCCATAGGAACGCAACCTCCCGCCGGTCAGATGGACACCATGAGGCCGCAATCTCCCAAAGGTAAAGGGGCGCAGCTCCCCAAACACCAAGTTCGGGGGTAGCTATAGCCGAGGTCTGAGAGCAGTGCCGATAGCGAAGCAAAGAGATTGCACATACTATATAGTCCCATGGTTACAGACAGACTCACAGACCCCAAAAATTCATTTTCGACACCGCTTAAGGTAGAGACATAAAATTTGAAATAAAGTTGTATTTTTAGGAAAAATATTACAACGTTTTGAAAAAGTTTCCATGTTAAATCCAAAATGGCCGCCAACCCTATTGTTATATAGAGTGCATAGCCTAGACGTCTGGAGCTAGAAACACCAAATTTGGTGTAAATGTACACCATCACAAGTAGATTACGAGAATATTACAAAATGCCTTAAAAGACTCCATATTGGATCCAAAATGGCGGACCTTAAAATCCATTTTAACACCGTTTGAGCTAGAGATAGGAAATTTTGTATAAAAGTGTAGCTTAGGAAAATATTATATTTTGAAAGGTCGCCATCTTGGATTCAAAATGACCGCCCAAAAACCTATTCACACAGTTCAAGATAAACAAATGACATTTTATATAGCATCACGAGTAGGTCACGACAATATAAGAAAACGTTTGAAAAAGTTGCCATCTTGGATACAAAATGGCCGCCCATAACCCATTCTTCAAACCAGAAGCTAGAGACATGAAATTTGGTATCAAGTTGTATCATCATGAGTAGGTTACAATAAATTGTTCAAGCCTCCCCTAAGTGGTCGCAGCCGCAGGGCGGGGTGGGGTGATCGGCATCATGGGTGCAAAGTCCCCCAGGGGAGTCTGGTTACGATAAATGGGGCACAGCTCCCAAAACTCCCGAAGTTTGGGGCGCCACACTCGGCGAAGCAAAGCGTGTCCATATACTATATAGCTCCATGGTCACTGACTGACTCACTCACTCACTCATAAAAATTCCCAGGCCAAACTACTGAAGCTGAAAACACCAAATTTGTAATGAAGGTGACCAAGTCCCCCCAGGGCTGTCTGGTTACAGCCCCTCAAAACTCCCGAAGTTGGGGCAAGTGCCCCCAGCGAAGCAAAGAGAGTCCAATCCATCCACATACTATACACTCCCATGGGCACTCACTGACTCACTCACTGATCACTATTCCCAGGCCAAACTACTGAAGCCCGAAAAAATAAATTTGGTATGAAGGTAATGGAGAAAATCCGAAATTTTGAAAAAGTCGCCAACTTGGATCCAAAGCGGACAAAAAAAAATCCATTTTCCGCGTTTGAGCTACAGATACGAAATTTGGTATGAACTAAAGCTAAAAACCCCAAATTTGGTATAAAAGGTGTACGACCATGAGTAGGTAAAGGAAAAAATCCGACATTTTGAAAAAGTTGCCATTTTGGATCCAAAATGTCCTCCAAACCCAGTGTTCTATAAAATATGCAGCGTAAACTGCTGGAGCTAGCAAAGTGACATTTGTTGTGAAAGTACACTATCACTAGTAGGTTACTAAAATATTACATAATGTATCCAAAGACACCTTCTTGGATCCAAAATGGCGGACCTAACAATCCATTCTCCATACCGTTTGAGCTAGAGATACGAAACTTGGCATAAAGGTGTATCATGACGAGAGTTTAGGAAAATATTACAACACTTTGCAAAGGTCGCCATGTTGGATTCGAAGTGGCCGCCCAAAAAACATTTTCCACATCGTTTGAGCTAGATAAATGAAAATTTACATGAAGATGCACCATCACAACAAGTAGGTCACGGCAATATAAGAAAATGTTAAAAAGAGTCGTCAACTTGGATCCAAAATGGCCGCCCAAAACCCCAATTTCTAAACAATTGAAGCCAGAGAACGAAATCTTGTATGAAAGTGTACGACCAAGAATAGGTTACAATAAATGATGCAAACCTACCCCTGTGGAGGCGCAGCCCCCACGTGGGAAGGTGCAGATGGATACTATGGTAGTGCAATTCCGCAGAGAGATTCTGGTTCAGATAAAGGGGGCGCAGTCCTCAGGGCGGTCAAGGGGCAGCGCCCCCAGCGAAGCAAAGCGAGTCCACATAATATAAAACCCCATGGTCGCTGACTGACTGATCAAAATTCCCAGGCCAAACTACTGGAGCTAGAGACACCGAATTTGGTTCGAATGTGTATAATCAAGAGAAAAATCCGACATTTTGAAACGTCGCCATCTTGGATCCAAAATGTCCGCCAAACCCATTGTTTTATACAAGACGCAGACTAAACCGCTGGGCTTAGTGAAATGTAATTTGGTATGAAGGTTCATTATTACTACTTGGTTACGAAAATATTACAAAATGTGTTCAAAAACGCCATTCTGAATCCAAAAAGCGGACCAAAAATAATATTTTCCCCACCGTTAGACCTAGAAACACCAAATTTGGTACGAAGGTGTATGACCAAAAGCAGTTCAGGAAAATATTACAAAATGTTGAAAAAGCCGCCATCTTGGATCCAAAATGGCCGCCAAACCCATTGTTGTATTGAATACACAATACAGAACCGCAGGAGCCAGAAACACCGAATTTGGTACAAATGTACATCATTACTAGTAGGTTAAGAAAATATTACAAAATGTATCCAAATACGCCATCTTGAATCCAAAATTGTGGATTAAAAAACCGATATTTCACACCATTCGAGCTAGAGATACAAAATTCAGCATAAAGGTGTATTATCACAAGTAGTTTAGAAAAATATTACATTTTGAAAAGTCGCCATCTAGAATTCAAAATGGACGCCCAAAAATTCATTTTTCCCAACGGTCAAGCTGGAGAAACAAAATTTGGCATGAAGGTTTACTACTAAGAGTAGGTTGTGACAATATAAGGAGATGTTAAATGGGCGCCATTTTGGACCCAAAATGGGCACCCAAAAATCCACTAAAGCCAAAGAAACGAAATTTGGTATGAAGATGTATCATCACGAGTAAGTTACAATAAATGGGGCATACTCTCCATATGGGGCGTAGCCCTCCCGGGGAGTTGGGAAAGATCAGCAGCATGGAGGTGCAGTGCCCCAAAGAGTCTGATTACGATATAATTCCCAGGCCGAACTACTATAGCTAGAAACACCAAATGCGATATGAAGGTGTATGACCAATAGTAGCTAAAGGAAAATATCTGACATTTTGAAAATGTCCTCATCTTGTATCCAAAATCACTACCAAGCCCATTGTTGTTCAGAATGTGCTGTCTAAACCGCTGGGATACTGAAATGAAATTTGGTATGAAGGTACGTTTTCACTAATAGGTTACAAAATATTACAAAATATTGAAATGATCGTCATCTTCAATCAAAAATGGCGGAGCCTAAATATTCATTTTCCACACTCTTTGAGTTAGAAACACGAAATTGGATATGAAGGTACATGATCAATAGTAGGTTAAGAAAATATTACAACATGATTTAAAAAATCCATCTTGGTTCCAAAATGGCCGCCAAACCCATTGTGGTATAGAATACAGAGCCTAAACTGCTGGAGCTAATAACACCAAATTTGGCATGAAGGTTTATAATCATAAGTAGATTAAGGAAATATTACAAATGTATCTAAAGACGCCATCTTGGATATAAAATAGCGGATACAAAAATTCATTTCCCACACCGTTTGGGCACTAGAGATACAAAATTTGGCATAAAGGAAGTTTAGGAAAATATTACATTTTGACAAAGTCGCCATCTTCGATTCAAAATGGCCACCCCCAAATCTATTTTCCACGCCGTTCGAGCTAGAGAAACGACATTTGGTATGAAGCTGTATGGCCAAGAGTAGGTTACAATAAAAGGGACAAACATCCCCTATGGCGGCGCAGCCCCACAGGATAAAGGGGCACAGCCCCCAAGAAACCCCAATTGGGAGATCAACCCCCCACGAGCTACCCCAGCGAGACAAAGCGAGTCCGTATAATATATAGCTCCGTAGTCATTGACTGACTGACTGATTAAAATTCCCAGGCTAAACTACTGGAGCTAGAAACACGAAATTTGATATGAATATGTATGACCAAGAGTGGCTAAAGGAAAATATCCTACATTTTGAAAACGTTCCCATCTTGTACCCAAAATGGCCGCCAAGCCCATTGTTGTATAGAATATACAGCCTAAACCGCTGGGGCTACTGAAGTGAAATTTGGTGTGGAGGTACATTATCGCTAGTAGGTTACGAAAATATTACCAAGTAATTCCAAAGATGCCATCTTGGATTCAAAATGACAGACACCAAAAATCCATTTTCCACATCGTTTGAGCTACAGAAACGAAATTTGGCGTAAAGGTTTATTATCAAAAGTAGTTTAGGAAAATATTGCATTTTCAAAAAGCCGGCATCTTGGATCCAAAATGGCTGCCAAACCTAATGTTGTATAGAGAGCAAAGTTCGTATGAAAGTACATCGTCGGTAGTAGTAGGTTACGAAAATATTACAAAATGTTCAAAAAATTTCAATCTTGGATCCGACATGGCCGTTATAATGAAACTTTCATAGAATACACAACCTAAACGGCTGGAGCTAAGTAGGATACTAGCGCAAATCGGCCTAAAAGGGGTAATTCTCAAAGGTGGCCAGCGAATACTGCGTAAATTTAGGCCCGCTGTCATCTTACAATTCAATCGATTTTATACAGTAAAAACAATTAATAGTCCAATTTTATTCCTTTTATAATACTTCAGTAATAGTAGCACAAATCTACCGAAAAAATACAGTTGTTTCCAAAAAACGTTACACATTTTGTTCCTTTTATAACACTTCAGTGATAATCCTATAATTAGCCCCGATTTTAAACCCAAAAATCTCAAATAACAGACCAATTTTATTCCATTCATAATACTTCAGTAATAATCGTACAATTCACCCGATTTATTTAGGATGTCTACACATGTGCACGATTTCCGCGTGCGTTGCATACGTCAACCAAATTTCTTAGGGCGACTTTTCATGTGCCCGATCGCTGCCTACGTTGCCTGAGATTTTTATGAGATTTACATTGTGTCCTCATTGAGTACCTTAAAATTATAGTATTAATTACGATTTATGAAGTGGGCTAGGATAATAATACATTAATCAATCAATAATTAATGCGATAGCAACTTCTTGTCCATGCAGTGCATATATTACTTTATGCAGTCATATGTTTTTATTGTTTCCCCCCCTTCATTGAATTTATATTGATTTATAGCCTCGCATTAGAATGAATTCGGTAAGGAATGGAGGACATACGATAGGAAACAGGTCAAACCTCAATCTGAACGGACCTGCAACAGCCCTCGAACCTGCTTGTCTTCTCAAGTGGTGCTCCGAAGACGACAACACCACTGTTTGAATCATGTTGGCTACGTATCCCTCATTTACGGAGACAATAAATGAACAGTCATCTAAGATGTGAAGTCTTCTGCCTTCCCCGCTTTTTTTTTTCAAGATTAAAAAGATGTTAACACGAAAGAAAAAGGAAAGAAAAACGAATAATTAAACAAACTATAAGTCCCAATTTGTAAACAATGGAAGTCGTAAAATTTCTTCCCCCACACTTGAATAAACAACTGAAGATGTTTGTTGTCTTCCGAGGACAACCATGAATTTGCTCCCCTACCTTTGAGGAAGTCGTAAAAAGTTTAATTCTCAATACAAGTTAGTTTTCCCGCCTTTTTTATTTTACGTCAATTACTTAAATTTCAGTAGAGGAAAACAGAAATTAACTTTCACAGACCAAAGTTCATTTCGACCTTCAATAATGAATACGATTAGCCTTAACATAATATTAGTAGTAAACTCAGGATTGTGTGCAGACACTTTTGGAAAGAATAATGTCCCAATACTATGTGGTGGGGAATTATTGCGGTCCTTGTGCATATCGTCTATACACTTGTGTCAGATTGGGTTGCATAGCAAGTAGGAGAGCAGAACTACAATATTAACGTTGTTGTTCATTTCCCTTAAACAAAGCTTTTATATCACATAAGTTCTATAATTTTAACGACGGTTAAGAGGACAATCACTCGCTACACTAGATAACAGAATCATCTGATTAGGTGGCAAATTACGGTCAGAAAATGATTTTTGGCTTATACTGCTTCATCTAGACCATCAACAGTGACAAAGGTTAACTGCTACTGTACATTTGTAGACGTTGCTATCGAGTCAGTGCTACTAAGTATAGTGGAATGGGGGAACCATGCTTTCGAGTGATATTTCTTAGGATCTGACCATGAATATTTAGACTTATCCAAGGAAATAATTTTACTATGGTTGGTGGACGTATTATCAAGTCATTTGTTTAGGAACAAATATATGGGACATTGAGTGAATCCCACATTCAATCCATCCAAGTGCTACATAACTTTCTTACAACCTATAACAAGATGGTAGATGGAAAGATGGAGTAGGGGAAACGCGTTGGACTTTTCAGTACGATAGCAAGTCAACATAGGTTCAAGTCCTGTTCAAGCTAAAGATTTTTTTACAAAGCGATCGTGAATAATTAAATCATCATTTCTCATACGAAACGGAGAATATTTCCGACTGTTGAATGAAGCACCTGAGGCTATAGAGAGGAAGACGATTTACGAAGCTTGGTTGGAAAAGTCCAAATCCAGTCTCAAGGGGTTACCAGGACAGTTAAGAACTTGTCAATGGCCAGAAGTATTCTCTTTTCATGTTATTATTCTTAGAAAGAAACACTATAGCATTTGTTAATCACGTTTTGGATAGAGGCACGTGTGGAGTATCGCTATCGTGCTGGACTACTAATTTGAAAACCTGGGTTCGATTCCCCACTAGGCAGTTTCATTTTCGCATACACTGAAGTATTTAAATAGAGATTCATCCCCGTTGTGGAGAACTTACGAAGCATCACTGATCAGAATCCCAGTAAACAGTGTGTGTGCTGTTTAGCATAATGTAGTTTTCATGTTTTTCATTGATCTTTCTCTCTTCCTCTTTCTTGATGTATTGTTATCGTGTCTTTGCTGCGTCTTTCGCTTCTTCTTCTCTCTATCTATTTATCTTTATTTTTCTCTTACTTTACACACACTCTCTCTGTTTGTGCGTGTTCCACAGCTAAATCCGGGCCACTTTCGATGACCCGGTGATAGGGCCTGACCCAAACATAAGTGGCCCGGTAACCCGATTGACCCGGTCTGGATAATCTATTTAACTGGAAATTTCGGCGTCGTATTTTTCGTGATCTCGGGATAACATCTCCGATCCTGGTCATCCCTAAGACAAACACTTTTCAAACGCAATGAAATGATTAAAATATCTTCTTCATCCTCCGGGTTATCAGATCTGAATCGAATCAGCGGGTCAGAATGGGTTCGAATCTTACACCCGACGACACAGTACAAAACTTAAGCAGCATCCCCTGACAGCCGGCGATCGGTTTCAGCTCTGCCGTTTTCATTCCATCTGTGCGAATTGTTATAAACATTAGTTCATTAGTGTTGTAATTATCAGAACGTTATATTCGCAATAGGTGGAATATACCAGGGTGAGTCATATGTTCGTAGCGTTGGGTGGCCTCGCCCACTCGATGCCGGAAAACCATGTGCAACGTATAGAACAGGTGAAGGTGGTGGTGGCAGAAAGCGTGTCACGTGTCTATCTGATCACAGCGCTAACGGTGTGGGAGGAACTACGCGTTGAATACACAGTTGGCAGGACAATGGCTGAGGAGAAACTTGTGTGGCGTCTGCTTCTGCGCCATTACTGGAAAAAGGGGTTGAATGCAGCAGCAGCCAAGCAAATTTGTGCCGTAGAAAGTGAAGGTACTGTTCGCCCGTCCACAGCTAGAAAGTTGTTCCAACGTTTTCGGTCTGGTGACACCAGGCTCGATGACAAGCCCAAGAGTGGACGCCCTGTGACGACGGATATCAATGTCCTCCTGAACGCTGTTGAAGGAAACCCAGGAACCAGTACCCGTCAGCTGGCAGATGAGGTTCAGACATCACAAATCAGTGTCGTTCGTCATCTGCATCAACTTGGGTTACGCTCCAGGCAACCGAGAATTGTTCCCCATGATTTGACTCGCGCTCAAGCTCAACAACGTGTGGCCCTGTGTGAAGAACTGCTTCGAAACCCAACTGACGACAGGTTTTGGCGGTGGATCATCACGAATGATGAAAAGTGGATCTTTCTTCGTTATCCTGACACCGGAAAACAATGGCTTCGACCAGGTATCATGGCGCAGCTAGTGGTTCAAACAGGGCGGTTTGAAGAGAAGACAATGCTGTGTGTGTGGTGGAATTTCGAAGGTCCGGTGCACTGGGAGCTCGTTCCACATGGTCGTTCCGTAGATAGGACATTGTATGCTGAACAGCTTCAACGGGTATACGACATTGTGCGCCGTCGTTATCCAGCACTGGTGAACCGAAAGCGACTGCTCCTCCAATTTGACAACGCTCCATGCCACAGGTCAAGAAGAGTCCGCCAGCACATTGCGGACATGAATGACGTGGACATTTTACCACACACACCCTACAGTCCCGACCTTGCGCCATCTGATTTTCATCTGTTTCGTTCCATGGCACACTTCCTGCGGGGCAGATAATTCCATTCCGTGGATGATGTGACAACTGGCATTATTGAGTTCTTTGATTCAAAGCCTGCAGCCTGGTATCGTCAGGGGCTTGTGTCACTGGTGGAACGATGGAGAAGGACCATACAGTGTGATGGGATGTACTTCGCTGAATGGGCTTGTGGTACAGGGGGAGGCGGGTGCTGAACATTATCCATGAAAACGCTACGAACATATGACTCACCCTGGTAGAGTGGCATGTCCAGAACATAAATTTTAAGACATGATTAGAAAATTGCCTACTTTTTTGGCTATTTCAAGAGAAGATTTATTTTTATATTAGTTTGGCACCAAATTCGTTTCCATCCTATAATTTATCAACATACTATTACATGTGTTTCTTTTTTCACGTTTGCAATGTGGAACATGTAAGGTTTACTATGCCTATAGGAACATGCTAATTTTGCTTTTGAACATTTGTAACTTTTCATTTTGATACAGTTTGGAATTATAATCTTGGCTCTTTCTGACAGAAATTAAGCAGAAAAATTATCATTCATGCATTTTCTTTTTATGTTCAATTTACATTAGTAGTCTGGAATGGAAGGTATGGCCTACGGTATCTACTGGGTTTGTTACAATCAGTGATTCCGCCACACCCCGGCTCCTGTGGGGTGTCAGTCCTAATTCGTCGAGATTACCCGCAATTTTAACTTTTTTGCGGACAAAAGTTGATATAAACCGCTCAAAACTCTATGTCCACCCTCCCAATTTTTACTTTAATCCCCCCCCCCTAAATGAAAATCCTGGCAGAATCCCTCATTACAAAGTATTCCGAACCAGTATGTTTAATATGCCCATCGAATTTGCAAACGAACCACGCGCAAACAAAGCATGTGTGTTACACTTTTGGCATTATCCTAGATGTGTCTCAAAACTGGAGTTTCACTGGAAACCATGAGTAATTAATCTGACCACCAAGTATTGTCTCCATTTTGAAATTGACTTAATATTTTTTTTAACATTCTTTACATATTCGAATAGCCCTGAAAAAATATAAAATCCAAAAGTCACTTCTTTCTTGCTGTTAGATTTGTGGGAACTGAACTTTATACTGTGAGAACTGAACTTAATATTTTTTACTACATTTAAATTCCATATTTTTATCTGTACTTCTTCTTCTCTTCTCTCTCCCCTGTTATTTATCTCTGTCTCTCTAATTTCTCTGTCTCTGTCTAACAGACATCCATCGGTTTCAATGTTTCATTGTATGTTTCAATTTCTCCCTCCATCAATTTATGTATATTGATTCGTTTCGCTTTTATTCTTTTATTTTATCGATACTAATACATGCCTATTTGCTAAAAAAAACGTGCTCTTGATTTTTTTATTTTAATATGGACGAGACGAAGGAAGGAGAAAGAGGGGTCTGTTTACCGGACACGATTATGGTATAAGAAAGTGCCATTTGGGTTGCCTAGCTGCACGGCGTTCGCTGTCGCAATTTTTTTAATGTAAAGTGTACAATCAACATGCTGCAAAGAAAGAAGTAAAAATTAACGGAGAGACAATAGGCATAGTTGATGAGTATGTTTACCTAGGGCAGCTCATATAATAAAATGCCAAGTTGATTGACGAAATTAATTGAAGATGTAAAACGGCGTGGAGTTCGTTTAGAAGACTACACTTTATTTTCAAAATTAAGCTAGCAATATGTCTGATGCGTAATGTTTATAATCAGTGTGTCTTACCTGTGATGATGTATGGCTGTGAAACTTGGACATTGAATGCGCAAACGACTCAAAGATGGAAATTCACACAAAGAGCAATGGAGATATGCATGCTAGGAATAAACAGGAAGGACAGGAAGACAAATGAATGGATTCGCGCACAAACAAAGATAGAGGATGTATTCAAGACTGCGAAGAAGATGAAGTGGAGATGGACCGGTCACATAGCTAGACAAACAGATGGAAGATGGATGACAAATGTACTACATTGGATTCCTATAGGAAAGAAACGACCGAGATGACATCCAAATGTAAGATGGGTAGATGAAATCAAGCGTTTTTCAGAAGCTACATGGATGAGGATAGCAGCAAA
>JAGDQP010025277.1:11648-27070 GCA_022664845.1 Lepisma saccharinum | reverse complement strand
CCCCCTTTTCCATCGCCTCTGTGCTATATTTCGGATTTAGTTATCCTTCGGTAATCGTGTGCTCCCTCTTCGGGATTTTTTTCGGTACTTGTGTGTCCTAATGATAAGAGATGATATTTATTTTGGTAGTGGTCATGGGTCATGACCTCGGCTGGTGAAGTCGTGACTTAGCTCTCGAGTGACCCGTTTCAGTTGGTCCAGCTGGCCGACTTCCAGTCTGGGTGTCATTGGAGACTCCTCGCGAGCGTTACCCATTTGTCCACATGAAAGTGAAGTTTCACTTTCTTTCTTTCTCACCCTTCTTTAGGGAGAAGACACACATAGGGACACTTTCTAGTTGTGAAATTTGACGAGACTTCACTGGGGAGCGCCCGGAGTGTTTTCATGTTCGGCACTTAGACTGTTTTTGCCCGGCGCTTACCCCGTTTGAAACTTATTGTGTTCTTGGGTAACACGGTTCGGATTTTTTATTTTTTTATTTATATATTTATTTATTATTTTTTTTTAGTAGGTTGAGGTGTGTATGTGTCCTCTTTCCTTGTCTGGTGTGTGTTGTGTCTTTCAGTCGAAAGTTGGGTCCATTCATTTTCATACTTTACCTACCATCGCAATAGACACATAGGTCTACTATTTACTCAATCTTCATAAATTCTTTATTTACAAAATGCGTACTGTAACATAGTCCTTTAATTTATCGCGTTTCTTCTGTGCTTCAAAACGATCACGAATCAGTCTTTTCTTTAGAGGCAGCGAAGATGATGTGTCGTGGATCCGTGCGCCAACACAGCTCATCCACCTTGGGAAGAATCAAAAGCTTCGTGTTTAGAAACAGTGCTTTGAAGCATCTTTCTGCTCCGTGTCGCATGCTTCGGAACAGTTACATGAACCGAAGTTCCCAAGACTAGCGCATAGTCATTTTCAAAAGATTCCGAAGACTATTCATGCAATATTTAGTTTAGGTATGATGGAGGGTGTAGAAACATTTTCAATATTTTTAAATGTTGGCAACACTGACAAACTGGAAGAGTTTCCTAAAGTCGTTTGTCGTTTCTTAGCGGAACTCTACATGATGATAACAGCCTATCCCTATTTATTACCGAGTTCTGTTCATTAATCAGTGAGTAAATTTGTTGGCAGTCAACTTTGGTTTTTGGCGGAGCGTTTGTCCCCACAGTCCTTTCCTAATATCATCGAAGAGTATTGATACAAAATTTGGTGTAGATACGATGAACGGTGAAGAAGTATTTGCATGTAGTAGTTTCTTATTTTTTAAATTTAAATTTAGCAGCACGGCGTAGGGAATTGGCGACCCCATCGTCCAGCTGGCTTCTGCCAGCTGCAATCAGCCCTCGCAGCTAAACATCTACGCTGCTTGAAAGGAGGACCAGCCTAGAGGATTTCATTTACATTCACCCCATTTTTCATCCATTGATGACTCATTATTTCATCTCCTCTTGTGCTGTAAGTTGCGCCTCCTCGCAATGACCAAGGATGTGACAGGATGAATTTGCATTGACGATGGCCCCTGGGCCCAGGGGAAAGAGGGTGGAACCATTGGATAGCGCCTAGTTCTTAACAGCAGATTCTTGGATGGTCTAGCTCGTTGAGACTGGGAAGTGCGCCATTGGGGAGCTCTTCGGACCTTTGGTCTCGCCAACACTCGGGGGAGTGGGTGTCCCAAGTATCCATCAGTCGGGAGTACAAGTGATTTCGACGCCAAGTCATTGGACTTCGCCTCGATTTCCAGCTTGCTGACAAGGGTGATGAGGGTAGTACCCGGCAGCCTCGTTGGCTCCTCAGAACGAAGACGGAGAAGTGTGGGCATTTACGGCTTTCATTCACCATGGCTCCACCACATCCTAAAAATCAGTCGCCTTCGTCAAAAGAAAAGCAGAGAAAGAAGAGAGAGAATGAAGAAAAAGTCACTGACGTAAGTAAGAAGGCGCATACAGCTAATGAATCTACCAGTGACACAGAAGAGAAACTAGAAGTAGAGGAACAGACAAGTATCGTACCAACTATCACACGATATCTTGTAATTAAAGTAAAGAACGAAACAGAGAGTCCGGGTGGTTTGAAGAAGATATCCCCTTTCCTAATTCAAAGACAACTTACTCATGTTGCAGGTGAGCTACATAATGTTAAAAAGCTTCGGAATGGCACGTTATTAGTGGAGACTTCTACTGACAAACAGACAAATAATCTCCTGAAGATGACCTCAATTGGAACTCTTGAAGTTGTAGTTGAGCCACACCGCCAACTGAATTTTACACAGGGCGTAATAACTTGTTGGGATCTTCAAGATGTTCCTGAAGAGGAGATTAAAAGAGAACTCGCCAGTCAAGGCGTAGTGCATGCTAAACGCATCAACAGCAGAAAGACTGGCCAATTACAACCCACAGGATCATTAATTTTGACATTTGCCATGCCTAAGCCTCCTAAGGACGTGAAGGCAGCTTTCTATCGCTTGCCTGTCCGCCCTTATATACCAAGTCCGCTCCGCTGTTTTAAATGTCAACATTATGGACACACCAGCACGTCATGTAACGTGACCTCTGCTGTATGTGCAATTTGCGGAACCAGTAGCCATGGTGCGGATCCTTGTAAGTCACTGAAACCTCAGTGTGTTAATTGCAAGGGTGATCACACGGCCTGGTCGCGTGACTGTACTATTTTTAAGGAGGAAAAACGCATTAGAAAGCTGATGGTATTAGAGAAAATATCCGCTGGTGATGCTAAACGTCGATTAATAGAGTCTCAGCGCACCCTTCCCTCTGGTGCGTTTTCACATGTTGTAGCCAAAATAGCAGTTAAAACTGTCTCGGTTGGTACCCAGACAGTTAATGTCTCAACACAAACAGAGTCCGCTGTGCGTGTAGATCCTCCGAAGCCTGCCAAAGGATCAGAGACTTCTGGCAATACGCCTACACAGAGTCAGGGACAAAAACCACCTGTGCAGAGTTCTAGAGCTCCACGGGTTACGCCTACTTATAGTCCCTATAAAGTCTCCAGATTAGTTCGAACTTCACCTCTCGCTACGAGCATTAAGACTTTGACGAACGTTTTGGCTGCACAATTAGCTCAGGACGAGTCTGCACATACTATCCATCAACCAAGTTCATCTTTGTCCTCCGACATGGTTGAGGACCCCCTGATGGATATGGATTTTAATCTCGTGGGAAGGAAAGGGAAACCGAGATATAAACTTAAACGGTAACATTTTAACTAGTTTTTGCAGTGAGTTTTATGATTTCGGTTTATTTTATATGATTATGCTCCTTAGCTGTTAAGTTTTATGGTCTATTTTTGTTTTATCTTGCGAGGGCCCATTTACGGGCATCCTCGGTATACTGACCATTTACACCAGTAGGTTGAGTGTGAAGACCTTTTTCATCTTCATCTTTTTTATTATTTTAATCAACAGCTAAGTTTTGACATGACCAAGATAAGGGTCTTTCCCGTATCGGGACGGGCGTAAGCCATAGTGCTGTTACCGCCCATAAAATTCATTTTATCTTATCTTTTACCTTAAATTTAGCAGCACTGACTAACAGGGGTGAATTTCGTAAAATCCTTTCTTAGTGAAACTCTATATGAGAAAAGACCATATGCAAAATGTCAGAACTCTCTTCCTCCCATTACTTACTGAGTTTTGCTGATTAATCAGTGAGTAAATGAATTTTTGATTTATTGGTAACACTGACAACTTGTGTTCTTGGCAATGCGTTCAACTTCATGGTTAATTCCTAAAGATGCTGAAGAGTATTCACTATTCATGCAAGATTTGGTGTAGATATGGTGAATAGTGTAGAGGCATTTGCAAACAAAAAAAAAAAAAAAAAAAAATTAGCAACACTGGCAAACCGGATGAATTTTGTGAAATCCGTTCTTAGTGGAACTCTGTATGATAGGGGAAAAGCAGTATACAAAGTTTCGGAGCTCTGTCCACATTAGTTACTGAGATCCGTTGATGATACGGTGAGCGAGTGATTTCTTGGCAACACTGACAAATTAGGTTTCTTGATGAAGCGTTCAACCCTACAGTCATTTCCTAATGGCGCCGAAGAATATTCGCGTAAAATTTGGTGTAGATATAATAAATGGTGTAGAAGTATTAGGAAGAATTGTATTTTTTAAGTTGGTAACACTGTCAAACGGTGTGTTTCGTAAAATTCGTTCTTAGTGGAACTATGCTTGATAGTAGAAGACCGTGTGTATAATTTCAGAGCTCTGTTCGCATTAGTTCCTGAGATCCGTTGATTATTCAGTGAGATTGTGATTTTCAATTATCAGTTTTATTATGTAGATAGGTTAGCAATACTGACAAGTGGGGTTCTTCTGTCCGACGACATACACAAAATATCGTTTCCAATAATTAGACCGCGGATTTTCAGATTCTATAAATTAAGCGATAGGCACCTAAAATAGCTTTAGAAGGTATCAAATTAGGCATAAAAAAAAACAACTTAAAAATGAAGAATTATATATTTTTGAGAAAGTTAAAACAACAATTTTAATACTAAAGTGCCCAAAAATGCACGCACTCCAACAAAACTAATGTTAAATGTATGGAGAAATAAATGTCTAGACTCTAACAGCCGTATTCAGAAACACTTGGAGTGATTAGCACTGTACTAACGAGTGACTACCAATGTTAAAAGATTGTTAATCACTCGTTAGTAAAGCGCTAGTTACTTGAAAGAAACGTTTCTGAATACGGCTGTAATTGTCTTCTTACACTTGTTTTAATGTTTGGGAAGCCAGTCGGAAAGGTACACTTTCTATGTGGAAAGTGGTGTTCTGATACTCTTCGTTTTTAGTTAACCTGCAGTAGATTAGAGTTACTTACACCCACTTCCACCTATTAAAATGTTAGGTTAGATTGTTGTTTTTACGGTGTACATCGGTGTGACTTTCTAAATTACATACTAACTCGAACTTCACAACACACACTGAGCAGCCGTAGCTCAGTTATTCGAGCATTGGCTAGTATTCGAAGTCCTGGGCACGATTTCAGCGCCTGCCCATCGTGAGAGGTTTATCCAGTTTTTTCCTGTCACACCAGGCAAATGCTCGGAATGGAACCTACTAACTAGACTCTGGATAACTACTTTCCAACATCCTCTCCCCTACCCTACTTCGGCCTGAACCTCAAATGCTTAAAGAGCAGAAATAAAAATTTTAAATTCACATACACTTCAGATGTAAATACAACACTTGTTACAGACATTTTTAATTGGTACTAGCTGATTTTCCCAGTACATTGGTGCGGGGTGAATAAAATATGTTGGCACCAATATCGGGATTGTCACCAATACTCGCTTCCCCGTCGCGGGCTGCGCCCCCAACGTAGGAGTTTTGGGGCTCCGCCCCCTTTATCGTAACCAGACTCCCGGGGGACTGTGCCCCAATTGTGCAGATCTGCCCCCATACCGCCCCCGGGAGGGCTGCTCCCCATAGGAGAGTTTTGCCACATTTACTGTAACCTACTCGTGATGGTACACCATACCGAATTTGTTTCTCTAGTTTTAGTGGGTTGGAAAATGCATTTTTGGGCGGCCGTTTTGGATTAAGATGGTGACTTTTTTTTAACATTTTCTTATATTACCGTGACCTACTCGTCATGGTACACTTTCATACCAAATTTCATTCCTCTAGCTCGAACGGTGTGGAAAATGTTTTTTGGGAGACCATTTTGAATCCAAGATGGCGACTTTTTCAAAATGTAATATTTTCTTAAATTACTCTTGATAATACACCTTTATGCCAAATGTCGTATCTCTAGCTCAAACGGTGTGAAAAATGTTTTTTGGGCGACCATTTTGAATCCAAGATGGCGACTGATATGATAACTTACCACACGGGACCATTGTCTGATCATGTGCGAAAAATCATTCCAATCGGTAAAGCTGTTTTGGGGTGTTGAAAACACCATTCATTTTTATATATATAGATCTTCTTGATTCCTGGGAGTCCAGCGCATAGAACGGGATCTGAGGTGCGTCTGGGCGTGAAATGTACGTAAAACGCATATAAGTTTTCCTAAAATTATACTAATTATACAAAAGGATAAATCTGAATTTAGGGGTCCAAAACCTTCCGTCTAAAGGAGCCCTAGCATGTAACATTGAAAAATGTGAAAGAAGAAGAAAACTATAAAGTGAATTTTTAAATGCAAAAATAGAGCATACCTCAACTTGTTGCATAGTTTACATAAGATAATTTTTCCGTAAGTTGTAGAACATGTAAAATCTTGTATCCACTGACGAATTAGTGAAGCTTTGGAACTGTGTGTTTTTTTAGGCATTGTACTACAATTTTCACGTGAATTTTGACGTTCGACCTTCACACTCCGTTGTCTCGAAATCAAATGCAAGCATGACTAAATAATGCGCTTTCCTCCCGCTCATGACATTTGACTTCCCATCTTACCTCTCACTGCGCCATCATTTGCAACTCTTAGACTAAACAGGCGGTGGACGACCTTTTATGATTGCTTTTCTAGAACACTTCACTGTTGTGTTTAGAATTTCACTACTTACATCAGTGGAAATGGCACAAAAATTTTGTTTTGGGAAAATAGGCACTAAGGTTAAAATAGATATATTTAGACATGGAATTTTTGGATTTTGGAATAATTTCTCATGAAACGTACATACACAAACAATTTCGTTTTGATCTAATTACTAAGGACAAAAATAGGTTTTTACGTAAAGATCCGCGGCCTGCCAATAATGTTTATGCCAGTTCTGGTGCAAATAGATCTAACTCCATGAACAAAATGTTTGTGGGCCAACTGCGGGCCTTTGACAGTAAAATTCGCGCCGGCGTCGTCTGGAAAACATAGCTGGACACCTGTAACGTATTTTGAGAGAGTGATTCTTTTTCTATGTCACTTATCAGGCCGTGCATGCATCCACAGAAATGTGTTTGTAAAGGCTTCTGCAAATACTGGTAAGATTGCTATAGGCCTGTGGTTGGTAATTTCTCGTCTGTCGTTTGTTTTAGGTATAAGACATACTAAAGCAGATTTCCATTTGTTAGGGAAAATACATGTTTTAGTGCCAAGTTGAACGCAATAAGTAGGGAATATTTAAATATATCAATACATCCTTGACTATATAGGAGGGTTTGCCATCAGATACAACTGTCGTTTTGGATTTTAGATTCTTGATAGCCTTTCCTATTTCATTCAAATGTATTTGGTCAGCAGACAGCATTTTAATTTCTTCGTAACCCCTAGAATTACAATCAAAATTACTGAACTGTTGAGAAGAGGATACAAATACTGATTTGAAATACAGGGCAAACGTATTAGCTATTTCTTCACTGTTTCAGAAGTCCCGACCTTCAAGTTTTAATATATTTGGTGACAGAGGTTTTGTTTTGTTTTAAATAGATTTCCACAGTTGATCTGGATCATTATTATTATTATTTTCAGAATTTGGTATAAAGGTCTAATAGGCTATTTTTGTCTTTGTTGACTTCCCTACGCAATCGAACAAATTCCTGACAGTATGGTTTTGAATTTTCAATTTTGTATGTAGACTTTATATGATAAAGAGTTTTAACCTTGAATTTCCTAATAATATCTTCAGTAAACCAGCACGGATACTTTGGTGCAGAGTTTCTTTTGCAAGCGGGACATTTGATAACTATTTAATAAATAATGTTGTAAGGTTTACTAACGCATTAACATTATTTTACTCTTTTAAGCATTGCCAATCAACTTCCAATATACTTTAAGGTAGGTTTAATGTACTTCATGGCGAGGTTGCTTTTAAGTTTTTGCGCCCTTAATTTAGTAAGTTTAGTCAAGATTAACCTGTTGATAACTTTTAGTAAATGAATCATAGAAAAACTGTCGCTTTATCTTTGCATCCCCCCCCCCCACACTCTGAAAATTACAACATGGGCGCCCTTAGCTCAAGCTGCTATACACTACGTGCAAGAAATACGAGATAGCAGACCATTAATAAGACTCCAGAAACCTTACTTCAATTTGGTTGAGTTCAACAAAGCACTAGTCAGTTTCGAAGAGAACACCAGAGTTATTCTTCGGAGAGTGGTATTAAGTATCAACGAGGCGATACACAAGTTGGAAGAAGAGTGCGAAATCACTTTGGAAAATTGCAAAGCCCAATTTGGTTCGGCGGTTGTCGCGTTGGACTCTTGAAGAGAAAGGCATAGACAATCTACAACAGTAAGAAAAATAAGATATCTACTACCAAAAGGCAGAGTACACCTCAAAGGGACAAGCAGACACCGCCACCATACGTCCGAGGAGGGACTCCATACAAGACCTGTTGGAAATCTTGAAAAACCACAAGAAGTTATCTAAAGGCCATAAATAATATTCAAAATCACAGGAAGTAAACTCCTCATAAAAACACAGGTCGTTTTCAAGAGCAACAAAATGTTACGAGAAGCATAAACTGTTTTTCAGGTAAACAAAACCTTAAGTAACTAACTCTGTGGCTTAAGGAATTCGCAAGTTCATCGCCGCAGTAATAAACGTTCGCCATTGGATTCTCTCCTGGGCAAGATCAAGGCAGTTTTCATCACGAACACCTACTTCTCGAAGATCTCTTCTAATATTGTCCGTCTCGGTCTTCCCAATGGTCTCCTTCCATCTGAGCTACATGCCCTGCCCATCTTAGTCGTCGCGATTTCATTATTTTTACAATATCTGGTGAATCGTACAGTCCGTGGAGCTCTTCAACATGCAGTCTCCTCCATTCTCCAGTCATCTTGTCCCGTTTCGGCCCGTATATCTTTCTCAAAACCTTATTTTCAAATATACATAATTTATGTTCATCTGCTAGAGTCGTACTCCAACTTTCGCAACCGCAAAGTATTACCGGCAGAATAACCGTTCTGTATATTTTCAATTTCAATTTTCTTGATATTAATCGCGATGTTATAAGTTTCTGGACTGAAAAGAAACATGCGTTGGTCGACACTAAGCGACTTTTTATTTCTTCCATGACCTCATTTTTGCTTGTTACTTATGCTCCCAAGTATTTAAATTTGTTTACTTTCTCTATGACCTCATCCCTAATTCTTATGTTTTTATTTCATTCATTCCCTGTGTTTCGGCTTGTTATCATGTATTTTGTTTTATCTATGTTTACCAGTAGACCTATCGCATCGCACGCTTCTACTAAGACGTCAGTGTTTTTTGTAGTGCATCTGTATCGACCCCTATTAAATCTACATCATCAAAACCTTACAGTGAAAAATTCTTTTCAGTCAGCAACTCGCACAAGTTCCATAGAAAGTGAAGCAGACCCTGTTATGGGACATATTATTCAGACAATTAGTTTGAATTCATAATTGTTTGGTAAGAAGAAAATAAATAAGAGTTTTAGTATTCAATACATCTGGCTAATTGATTGTTCTAGAAGTGTAACGGGAATATCATTTTCAGGTACTCTAAAATGTATGAGTCTCATGCCTTTTAGAGTTTATAAACAAGGTACAGAGCGTATATCTGAAAGGAGAAATAACATTGTCTAACGTTCAATCATGTGTTACGACAGTAAGTTTGTTAGTCCGAAATGACTTTGATAAAAGCATCGTAACAACCCATATTCATATCCATAACCATGAAAACCAAAACGCATGAATCGCTCGTGTATATATAACCTGACGAAGAATTTAGCCCCACACGAGCTAGAAGTCTTGGGAAAGGGAATTTCGTTCTGCCTCACACCTACACAGAGTACTTTGGCCATATTAAAGCCATAAAACTTTTTAGGGAGATCGCCAGAAGGAACTATGTGAGATAACCAGATTTAGAGAAATAGAAAATAGCTTTCTTGAGGTCAAAAGGAAGTGATATGGAACAAAACACATCCCTCGATTTTCTGCGATAGCATACTAGTCATCTATAGAAGGATGATATTAGAACTCATTAAAATCAAGACAAGACCAAACTTGAACACACAACTGTTGTGCATTGGTTACGTGCGCCCTTAAAACAGTTCCGACTTCGAGCTCGTAATATCAGCGGATGACGTCCCAGATAAATCACTCTTCTGGGAGCGTGACTTTTCTGGATTTGGCTCAGAGAAAGGAATAGGATAACTCTTAAAATCACCGAAGACACAAATAAATAATATCAATCATCAAATAACCAGCTTACAATGCCTGCCGAGTGCCAGCCAAATCTACTAAAAATTTGATATTCAAATTAGTCCCCAGCTCCCGGCTGATATACAACCCGCACAACACATCACTAAGAATACCTAACGGGAGCCAAATACCTGCCTCGCATATACATAAAATTACGGTTCGGCTGCGGCGAAGTAGGTTATGAACTTAACAGAGCTGTAAATAACATAAATCAAAATAATGCTGCTCAAAGTAGAATCAACTTGCTGTATAAATGTGAGGTTTTAGGATCAAGCTCTTACTGTGAATGATACTTAAGTTTCTTCTGAGAGAGATTAAATAGTACTTTATTTTCTGAAAAAACTTTGCTTACTCTAATTTTCTGTTCAAATTCATCTAACGAAGATTCTCGAGTGCTCCAATAATCTTAATTTTCAATCCACCCAAAAGTCCCATACCGAATCCCCCAGTCATGCGTAGAGCGGGAAACTCTACGAGGAAAATCGTCTATCCAAGAGTCGGTAGAAGACTCTTGGCCAAATTTTGAGAACGGCAATAGTTCTCGGAATTCCTCTAAGGGAGAGTCGGTAATGAACTCTCTTCGCTTACCTATGGATTTAAATATAGTGCTTTGATCAAATCTGTCTGTTCCCCTTCGTCCTGGTTGCGAACCTGGACTCACTTCGTTGAACACACAGGTTTGAGCTGAGCACTCTTAAACTTCAACAAATGTCCAAAACCTACAGTATCCCTAGCTATTCCTATCTTAATAAAAGGAAACAATTCTTTATATCAATTAAAAAAAAAAAAACGGTTCACTGTGTATGTATATAATTAATATGTCCTCTGATTTTCCTCTCGGGCTCGTACATGTGGGATGGATTGGAGTGAAATTATTTAAATTTAACTTATCCCCAAGCAAAATCGTCAATTCGGTAAGAATCGACTTCAACAGAGGACTCAAGGAATCAAGAGGCAGCAGTAGCCTCCCTTTCTAATTCTCCCTAATTTAATTCCCAACCTTTAAAAAAAAAACGTCGTCAGTGGAACTGGTCAATAGACTTCAGAGAAATTTCCTTGCGCTGGCCAGATTCATATCTCATTCCCTATCACCTGCTTTCTAGAGGGGGCTTGGAGTGCAAATTACTAAATTTTAAGTTACTCCCCAACAAAGTAGTCGATCGGTAAAAATCGACTGAAGCAAAGGTTTTCGGGACTCGAGAGGCAGCAGTAGCCTCTCTTCCTAATTCTCCCAAAATTTCTTCCCCACAAATTAAAATTATGGCAGAATCCCGGGACGGTCGCGGAAGCAAAACTTAGCAGCATGTCCCAACAAATAAGAAATTACTGAATACCGCTATTCGCAGCCAATCATTATCCGGACATTATGAAAGAATTTAAATCGAATCAAACGGGAAACGAACTCAGAGCTAGTGAGTTCCTCCAAAATCTTAGCAGTAATGTTCATACTATACCTCTACTGCATGTCTGCTGTATTCTCTTATATCCGAGAATTTCCATCACGACTGCTCACTGGTCTTGAGCAACGGCCCCTGATGCTGCTCGTCCAAAGACAAATTTTACTCTGAGAACGGCGACCTCCCCCACAACCGATTTAAAGCTCATATAGTTCCCTGATGCAAAAAAAGCCACTGGCCCGCTGGTTACCAAAGGAGAGGACACAAAGGTAGCTCAGCCAACAGCAAAAACGGGGTAAAAATAGCTATTTACTCACTCAGACTTTTTTTGTAGCGTGAAAAAATAAAGTAAAATATAAAGAAGCTGACCGAAGAGAAATCCGCTGGCTCCCTGCTCTTTCGACTTTCTCCTGGTTCAGCTGAAAAGATACTTGAGAAATACATACAAATATTCAAATGATTACAACTGAGTGCATTAGAATTAGAATATAGAACAACAAAACATTATCATGATTAAATATGTCCCGGCCGGGCTTTTTTTTTAAAAATACCATTTACCTTATTAGCATATACACATAAGAATATTATTAGTAATATTTTTTTTTTTATTTTTTTTTACAAATTAAATGAATAAATATAATTTATTGTACACATTTGTTAATGGGAAAAGGAGTTGTGGTACACAGTGCCACAACACAACAAAGATGTTCAATAGACTAACTTAAATCAAGAAAAGACATCATTATTAAACCCACGGGCAATCCTAGGTAAACAAGAACACGAAAACGAGGCGTTGCTACAACTGTAAGATAGGACCTCCTTCAGAGAGGCATACCAAAATGACATAAAAGTTATGGTAGAAAAACGAATTTTTTAGACGCTGGAGCAGTACAATAATTACACAGAAGTAGACTGGTTATCAACCCTAATGCAAACTTGGCCACGTTTTAGAAGGTTCACAAACAACCTAGACCAGAGGTTGGTCTCCGCCAGGGAGACCCATACGATAGCTCAGCATGCAATAGAACAAAAAGATATTTGGATAAGACCCACCACTAATTACAAATAAGAGGCCGAGGGACTTCAAACGGTACTCAACACAAGCAGCCTTCACATGAAATAGCTAATGATGTACAAGATTTAACCAAGAAAGAAATGAACAGAGTTGAATTGGGTTAACAGCCTGCCAAAACACGCAATCAAAAAAGAGAGCACTGTTACTTACAAACATAAAAGCGACATTTTGAGCGACAAACCTGTGAGCATACTGAAGATTTAAAAAACAAGTGGAAAGATCAGGACGCGAAAACCACTAAGTGAATCAAGTTCAGGTTGGTATTACAGAATTCAGAGAAGTTTGACGTCATAAAAAAGCCAACAGAGTAATTGGAAACCTCAGTCCCAAAACGGAAAATTAGGAAGCCACAATAATTGTATCAAAGGTCAAACAGCAGAGAGCGGGAGGTTGACTACAAAATTTAAACAAAGGAAAATAAGTAAAAACGAAAATGAATTCCAAGACCAATCAAGGAAACAAATGGATCTGAAACATAGGAACCAACTTTGTGAAAGATTTATACATAATGTACACATCCACACACGAACAGTTTAAGCCTACTATTCTATATAATAACCTGACACTCATAGGAGGTGTACATGTAAGGCACAAATAATGTACATACCTCGGACATAAAAACAGATAAAAATATCTAGGCCCAAGATAATGAACAAACACGGTAAACTGCCAGCCACACAGAGAAGTTGTGCCTACATACGGGACACACACAGTGGGTGTGACATCCGTATATTGAGGAATGTGTTAAGTGATGTTAATGTAAGGGCCGGGCTTCATGCCTCGCCCAACACGGTGAAATATACAGACTACAGGTAAAAATATTTAACTCAGCAAATTTGCTCAAATTTCGACCAGAAACACCTGTGTTGTTCGATTTTGCAGAAGCTGTTTGGGTGTTTTAGTCCAGGCCGCCATATTGAATTTTGCTCACCACGTTGGATTTCAAGAGCAATTTTGATCTTGGGAACCATGATATTTAAATTCAACGTACTTTTTTCAGTAAACCTAGCCAGGTTGTCCATAATTCCTCAAAAATGCCTATGAGAGTCGGAATTTCTGATAAATGGACTAGTCTAAACGTCAAATAGTTTACACCTTGATGAGAAGGGAGAAAGGGACTGTTTAAGATATGTCACTAATGGATAAAAGTGTTAAGATATAAATAATAGGCGTGATAGTAGTGTGTCGAGGGATGAGACACTAATATTAGAGAGGTATGTAATTCATAGAGTATATGTGAAACCTTTTTACTTTAGTGTAGATTCAGCGTTTAAAATTAAAACCAAATAATCTGTTCAGCAAAAGCATAAAGGCAAAATATTGATCATGGATTTCAAAGTTTTCGTTGTGAGTATCTCTTGTAAAAGTGCAGTGGTTGGTGGTTGGTTTATGCTAATTGGCTGTAGCATTTTTTTTTCTTCTTTAGGTTGGTTGTTTGGAAGCTTTGTATCATGATGATGTTGTGAACAACAAATACCAATTGGAGTATCAGAAAATTCCTGATAATGCTAAAATTGGAAGTATTTTGGAAGTATTCGTGACTGAAGTCTACACGCCACGTACTATTAGCCTCCAACTTAGAGGATCTGAAACATCGAAACGTCTAAAGTTGTTAATGAAAGCAATGCAGTAAGTATTTCCTCCATTGTAACCTCTTCCTCTTTTTCTTCTCACTTTAACAAAACAAAGATGTTAAAAACAGTTTAGGCATACTTAATAGTTGGCACAGTTATGGAAATATAGATCAGATTCCTTATCTTCTTATCTGCTAGAAACTTCAGGACTGGAGATTTTCTGGATGTTTGCTTTTAAGGAACGCATGTGGTGTGAAGGGTGTTGGTTAAAGAGAGATGAGTTCAGTTGGATGAGTTACGGTAGTTTTTGATTGGGATGTTTTGGTACAATGTAATTGTTAGTTAAGGTTGTAGGATTAGCAACTGTTAGTGCATTGGATCATGTGTGAGTTGAAATGCTCGAAGACTAGTCTGGTGTTGCAGGAAGTATACTGGTATATAGGCATAACCTGCCCTCTTCAGGTAGACGAGAAGGGAAAAATAGTATATTTACAATTCTGATGTAGGTTCGGTTTTACAAGGTCGACATTTCTAGCACATACCTGAAAACCTCTTTCATTCTAAGATTGCGAGATTCTTGCGTCATGAATAAAGACTGTCAAATTGGATGAATTTTCAGTGCTTCAGAGTCCTTGTCTTCGTACTCTGCAAATACTTAAGAGGAGCTTTATTAAGCCAAGCGGTGACTTTGATCGTGCTATTAAGCGGTATATATTCAGTAGGAAACATCTTACTTCTACACAGGAAAAGTCAGTCTTTGAAAGAGCAAGCAACAACTTTATTGGACATATTAAGATGAGATCACATTATGCAAGGAGTAATATTTACTTCCAGAATTAATGCTACTGATTTCGGTCACCTTCCTCCCTCTTCACCTTTTTGTGTCTTTTCCCATTACTTTAGTACTTTTTCCTCCTTCATGACATGGCCACCGTGGTACCTAGCTTTCAGTTGGTCACTTAAGCGGCTTCCGACTTCAGTGATCCACCATTCTGCACCTTTATGCCACGTCCCCTTCACTTTCTTTATGCACCCTTATCCGAATTAAAGCAATGTTTTAAAGATTAACTGCAGATGTTACTCAAGTCTGAAAACAACTGAAAAGTAAAAAGAGACGAATAGATTTTATTTTTAAAGTGAAAACTTCAAAATTCATTTTTATGATAAAGCAAGGGAGTCATGGAAAAAATAATGTTTTTTTTTTTTTTCGCATAAAAGTTTCTAATTTATGAGGAAATG
>JAGDQP010025277.1:0-11548 GCA_022664845.1 Lepisma saccharinum | reverse complement strand
TCTCGGGATACTGCCGTGTCATCATCCATGAAATAAATACTTTTTGCTATAAGCATTGTTTTCAAGTTACGTAGTTTGCAGGAAATAAGTAATCAGTTAAGCGCAGATGCAATACTCATAGAGAACCACTGCGTGGTGTAGCACGGGAGCCGAAACCAGTAGACGATTGTAGCAAACCGTGCTACTACTGAAACGGCTGTTTTTGGAGTACCTTTATGAAGGGAGGACGAATGAATTATGTTCGAGGTGTACATCGGTGGTGTTCAATTGTTCGAGAAAATGAATGGAACATCTCTAGTTAGTTATAGGAATTTGGCCCGGGATGGGTACACTCATATGACTGTCAAACAGCCCGCTCAGTTAAATACATCAGAATGGACTTGGACTAGCGTGAAAGAAACCGTACCAAATTGTAATTAGCAGTAGAATTTTTGTATTTGTAGAACCATACGTTTGAAAGAAAGCATTGGAAAATAGCTGGAACGAAGTGTGTAAATTTTTTGATTCGTATAGTGATGCTCAAGGCATGGTAATCAGATGATTAGAGAAGCGTTCGTAGTGACAACGAAATGGAAAGTGTTATTGCAGAATTAACCAAACGTAACCTGTAGTAACGGAGCGTTGTCGACTATCGAGTACACTTTTCATGGAAGGAGAGGCCTAAATTAAAAGAAAGTGAAGTGTGTTACTGAAGTGCATTTTTTTTTTTAATTTTATTTATGGCCTTTTGGCATCTAAGACTCAGGCTGGGATAGGAGAGGGGGAAAGGATTCGGGAAGGTGGCTATGTTGAAGGTGCCATCCCGGCATTTGCCTGGTGTGACAGGAAAAAAACACCGGAAAAACTTCAATCAGGATGGCCGGCCGCTGGGGTCGAACCCACAACCTTCCGAATGCTATATGCCAATGCTTTAGTACTGAGTACATATTATTGAAAATAACAGAAGTGATGACGTAAAAAATAGCCAAAGTTTTGTTTTCATATATTGGATAGTTTGTGCGACATAAAACGTTAATTGCACCAAGAACCATGGAAAAATACTACCAACATTACTTTTGACTATACCTCAGTAAAATATTATTCAGTATTGCTTAGTACTAGTATAAAGTATTAAGCCCGCAGCTGTGGGAGGGGGATTGTCATACAACATGAGGACACCATGTCTGTGAACTTTGCTGATGCTTGCGGACAAGTTTGCTATGCATTTCTTTCAGTTCAGCACTGTAACGATCTTTAGTGATAGTTTCACCTCGCCTGAGAAAGACATGGTGAATCACTTCCACAATAGACTACCATACCAACAACAACACATTCCGTGGGTGGAGAGGTGGTTTCGGACACCATCCTGAACGTTGTCCTGACCGTGTATGAGTGTCATAATAGGTCCGTTTTTCATCGGAAGTGACAATCCGACTCAGGAAACTTTCGCTCTTATTACTTACACTCAAAGAACTGCACACCTTCAGATAGCGATTCTTGTTGGCCGATGTCAACTTATTTGGCACCCATGAGTCAAACTTTCTCACCTTACCGATCGCACGGAGCTGCCGACTGACAGTCGTATAGTGTAAGCCTAACCTGTCTACAATAGCACAGTCACTTTTCCGAGGGTTCGAACGGATGTTCATTATATGTAATTTTCATATATACTTATATATATATATATAAACTTTTTTGAAAGTTAAGGTTTTTCGAATATGTGTATATGATTAATTTTTTATTTGAAATTACATGAACAAGAAGTAGAAGTGTCCTTCAACCCTTCTATTATAAAACAAATGCTTAGTTGTAAATAATATATTAGTTTATTTCTCAGTATATTTAAAGAGAAGCTTGTGCAGTAAAACAACTTATGCAGTAGACCGCTAGAGGGGACAAACTTCTACTACAGAAAGTTTGACTTTACATGACAAGAACATTTAAAAAGAAGAATTGCGATGACAATTTCTGTTAACAATAAGAAGATAATACTTGATGAACTTACAACATGAAAATCTGAATCTAACAAGTTTTGAAGATGATATTTCATTCAGATGTACACCACGTACTTCAAGTTATTGCACTGATCGTATAATAATGTGAGAGTTGGTGACAAACTAGCAGAGGAAAAAAGGATTATAAACCTCTATACGTTTTACCTAGTTTTGGTATTCGAATAGCTTCGAAGTTAGGAAATTGTCCACTGGCAGCTGAAAATCGCCTGGGACTAAACTTTCTTCAGCTCTAGCGAGGTTGCGACGGTTAGTATTAGCGCCACTGCGTAAGTCGCAGACTGGGGCACACTAATCACTTGTATGGGCTTACCCATCGTGTACCGTCTTTCAAAGAGAAGTTGCTCTAAACAGGATAAGTGCTAATGAAATAAGGATGTGTACCCATTGCGCCGAGACGATTGTCTTGTTAAACGAAGAGAGTCAGCGGAAGAAGCGGAAAGCTACATTGCGCCTCCAATTTGAAGGTTGTAAGCATACAGGTGAAGAAGATAGTCGCCGATTTCTCGCATTGGATCCCGAGAGAAAGGATCTGAATACCACAAAACAGGATAATATTTTTATTTGAGGTTTGATTTCTGCATGACCAAAGCCTCTCATTATCACAACAACGTAGGATCATTCATTCCAACTTGGAAATCAAGTGTCAGAAGATGTTTTACGTGGATGTAACGCAAAGTGTCCAGTATATGCTTAACGTATGGGAAATAAAATAGTGCTTTAAAAGAAGAACGAAGCCATTATTGGAAAAGCAGGACGCGATCATTATCTTTATCTGACGAGAAGAGTTAAAATACTCTCTAGTGATGATTTCAATTTTGAAGTTCATTTTCAAGTTTTATCTTATTGGAACCTCAGAGCATAGTATATTAAGAAATATTCTGCGCACGAGATAGTTGTATCCTTAGAAGGACGACAGGACATTCTAGCAATATCCGTTAGATACTGCTCGCAGGTTTTACAGAAAAGTAGTGAAGATAGAACTTATAACAATATAAGACTGATCACGATAAAAACATTAGTAAATAACGTTAATCTCAAAACCTTATATTTGTATGAAAAGTCCTTTGCAGAGACTTATCGTTAATGACGTGTACGTTTGATGATTTGATGATTAACAATTGCAGTGAACGAGACTCTAAAGTCTTTTAGACTGTAAATCCCATCAAACTGTGAAAGTATGTTTCATACGCCAGTAAATTTAATCATTCTGATCTGAAGGACATGTTCGTAATGTATTGATTCTAAGGATATAGACATTTTAAAGTTATTGAAGTATATATTCCGTTAGGGTTAAGGATAGACATTTCACCTAAATATATAAGCCTTGTTAAATTGTGTGAAGTGTATGAAGGAATATAGTATACGGACATAGTATAAAAATACACATATTATTCTGTAGTGATATAAAGCTTTGGCATAGTGAATCGTCGAACATAAGGCGAGGAGAAAAGCCTAATAAACTTACATATTATTCGTAAATTCGTATGGTATATGCAAAACACACACTCAAAATTTCCTTTGTATATAGTGGATACGTGCAATACACAGGGAAAGCCAAACTGAATAGATATAAGTGAGATATCAGAAAAGCGTAAGCATAATGGTGACACAGGTGAAAAGTCATTCATAAGTGATTAAGAAATGTTTTATCACATGCTGAATTCACACAATATCTCAGAGAATTAATATCTTATCATTACAATAAGCACTGAAGATATTAGACTAAGTATCTTTTATCAATAAATTTATTTCAGCACAGGAAAGAACATTAAATATAATTTTTTATTCACCAAATACAAATATTTCGATAATCATTTAATTAGTACGTGTTCAAGTGATATTCTTAACAACAGTGAGAGAAGTGTTGTTATCACGTGTATTACAAATATTTTGTTCGATAATAGATGGCAATATTTGGATTCTAGTAGAATCTTCAACAATAAGTACTTTTCATCTTATAGTCCTCATTATCGTGAACATTAGTGTTAAATAGCAGGTTATTCCATGATAAAGTATAGATCTTGTTGAAAAGGAATAACCGTTCCAGGATCTTAAGTTCGGAGGCGTAGACCTAGTATAGGCGGTGTCGCGCAGCCTCTACGTCCGTCATACGTTGTAAAGAGCTTTTGACAAACGAACCCTGACGCCACACACTTCCTCGGTGTTCCTGAGCAGCTCATCCGAACATTATGTTGGTAGGTGCCTACGGGGCTCATTTTGCAATGTTGTGTCACTGGAGCGAAATTTGACAAACCAACGGCGAATGGCGCGTTCATTCTCTATTCCTGTCCCAAATGCAATTTTAATGATTTTTTGCGGTTTGCTCTGCAGATTCACAATGCTCCAGTATGAATTCATAAAGAAAAATCACTCGCAGTAGTGTGTTCTTCGTGGTGCACTTCCATACGACCCTGTTCAAGAACACACAACCTTCTCATTGTCTTGGTACCCCAACATGTTTGCTAAACGTATACAGAGTTTGTGACGTTAGATGTGTGACCTCAGTCGATCCCTGTGTTGTGTTGTTAAGGTTCGTTTCCCTCCAGGCGTCAGAAATTTCATTCGCACCAAGCCAATATAAGCTTGCACTACTAGTAAGAATGTGTCTCAGCGATCTAATAATCAGAGTACGGATAGGTTATAATGTCAGATCATTTCGAGATTCACAGCGGATTGAAATAAGGATATGCCTTATCACCACTTCTGTTTAACTTTGCGTTAGAATACGCGATTCTAAAAATAAGAGGATAAAAAGGGACTAATTTTGAATGACTTAAACCCACTGTTTGTATACGAGGATCATGTAGATTTAATAGGGGACGATATAGATGCACTACAAACTAACACCGATGTCTTAGTAGAAGCGTGCCATGAGATATGTCTACAGGTAGACGTAGACAAAATAAAATAATATAAGCCGAACCGATGATGATGAAGTTAAGAGATACATAACAATGAAGAATGAGAACATGGAGAAAGTACACAAATTAAAATACTTAGGAGCATATGTAACTAGCAAAAGCGAGGTCACAAAAAAATTAAAAAATGCTAAGCATCGGGAAACGCATGTTCCTATTCAGTCCAGAAACTCCTAACTTCGCGATTAATATCAAGGAAATTGAAATTGAAAATACACAAAACGGTTATTATACTGTGCGGTTGCGAAAGTTGAGAGTACAACACTAGCAAATGAGCATAAATTAGATGTGTTTGAAAATAAGGCTGTAGGAAGATACACAGGTCGAAACGGGACGAGATGAATGGAGAAGACAGCATAATGAACTCCACAGACTGTGTGATTCACCCGACATTATAAGAATAATGAAATCATTAGGACCGTTGGTCAGACCGATACCTCGTTGTGAGGACAGTATTAGAAGGGATCTTCAAGAAGTAGGTATTTGTGATGAAAACAGGCTTGATGTTGCTCAGGATAGAACCCTATGGCGATCATTTGTTACGGCGGCTATGAACTTGCGAGTTCTGTAAGCAATAGCGTAAGTACGTAAGTGAGTAAATTATAAATACAAGGAAAGGGTATTTATAACACTTTTAATGTAATAGGAAAAGTAATAAATATCCGAAGAAATAATTTGTTCTTCAGTGTATTTTGAATTTGAAGGACTTTGTTCTATATATGTATATATAACTAGTACAAAGGAAAGCCGGGAAGGCAATTTAAGGTAAATTTACCTATATATATAAGGGAAATTTAAGACAAATGAAGGAGAAAAAAGGATAATACTTACAGCTTACTTTCGCATTAGATCACACACATTCACATGTACACATAAAAAAAGTCACTATATTTCATGTATTCATCAAGTAGAGAGGAAGAGAGCGAAGTTCACGTGCTCACAGAGTACAAGTTTGAAGAGACAGTGGCGACACGTAGCAGACAAAACATCAAAACTGGAGAACAACTGACTGCTGTAGCGCGTAGATATCCGGAACGTGAAATAATGATAACTGTATAGCGTGTAAGTACAAGGTGGGATCGTGGATGGAAATGTGTGGAAAATGTAGAGGAAAAGGGAAGGCCAGGTTTTATTTTCACGCTCAAACCGTGAATAAAGGCATTCTCCTACAGACGGCGTGTTGAGATGCTGGTCGTAGGGGGTAAAATGTGGATTATGGCAACCAGGAAAGTAAGATCAAAAATGGTATTGTGGGACTCGGTGTGCAAGGAAACTGGGACATCCGGTTTGTTGATAGTACAGAAGTGATGAATGGTTATTAATTTCTAATGTTAAGAGCACAACTTGTTTCTCCCACATAAAAGGCATCACAGAACTTGCAGGTTAGGATGTATATAACAATAGGGGTGTGGCATGTACCCTTGGGATTGAGGGTGTACCGACCATTAGCAGTATTGATAGTGATTGTGGGAGAAGTGATGCAAATGGAGCAGACCTTACATCTGGGTTTCTGGCATGTCTGTGCGCCGGTTTGGTGTGGTGGCAAGGAGGGATTCGTACGGACCAAGATGTTTCTAAGATTAGGTGGATGTTGAAAAACTAATCTCGGTTTGGTGGAGAATATTGATCTTGTGTCTGGGTCAGATTGGAGAATGTAGAAATTTGAGTGTAGGATTTGTTTGACCTTAGTTAGTTTAGGATGGAACTGGGTGATTAGAGCCGGTGGGTTGGATTTTTGAGTGGGTTGAGTGTGTGAGGATGCACGGCGGATCTGTTTGTTAGGAAAGTTATAGAAGAGTAGCCTCGGTTGACTAGAGCCTCGTGGAGGCGTAGGTTGTAAGCTTCAGCAGCAGAGGTGGTGGAATTCAGGCGTTGTCCTCTGAGGGTAAGGGAGAAAGGAATCGCTTTCTTGGTGTGGTAAGGATGGGAAATTGAGTAGTGTAAATACTGCATATGGTTGGTGGGTTTTATGTGAACGGAAGTGGTCAGGGTGTTGTTTTTTAAGGTGATGTCTACGTCAAGGAATGTGACTCTTTTGTCGGAAATGGACCAGGTGAACTGGACATCACGGAATTGGTTCAGTTGTATTATCCTTTTTTCTCCTTCGTTTGTCTTAAATTTACCTTAAATTGCCTTCCCGGCTTTCCTTTGTACTAGTTATATATATATTAAAAATTAGTTGATATGTAAATTGGTAAGTATAAAACTTGTGTATATATATATATATATATATATATATAATAATAATAATAATAATAATTCACAACCATATTCAATCTACTACTGGATGAGGCCTCTCCTGCAGGGAGGAGGTGGTCTACTGCTCCCACGCTGACCAGACGTGTTGGGAGAGGAGAGCCGAAGCTCTCAACTGTAATCGCTACCTCTTTATTCAAGTAGCTCCCTGATTGGCCTCACGACGTTGGGTGGACGCCGCAGAGGCAACACCATCTGTAGTACTGCAACGGTCACCCGTCCAAGCACTGACCAGACCCAGAGCTGCTTGACTTCGGTGATCTTACGGAAACCGGTAGACCGGCTCGGCTAGGGCGTTGCCCGTATGTATATATATACACAGCTTACAGTTTCGTATTAGATCACACACATATTCACATATAAAAAGTCACCATATTTCGTGCCTATACACGTTTTCAAGTATAGAGAAAGAAAGCGAAGTTCACGTATTCACAAAGTACAAATTTGAAGAGACAGTGGCGACACGTAGCGCACAAAACATCAAAACTGGAGAACAACTGACTGCCGTAGCGCGTAGATTTCCTGAACTGGAAATAATAAAAACTATATAGCCTGTAAGTACAGGGTGGGATCGTGGATGGAAATGTGTTGAAAATGCAGAGGTAAAAGAAAGCTTAGAGTTATTGAAGGTTAAGGCCAGGTTTTATTTTCGTGGTTAAACCATGAATAAAGGCATTCTCCCACATTCGTCGTGTTGAGGTGCCTTTTATGTAAGGGAAGCAAGTTGTGCTCTTAACCATCGTTACTTCTGTACTGTACTGCCATAATGCACATTGTACCCCCTACGACCAGCACCTCAACACGTCGTTTGTGGGAGAATGCCTTTATTCATGGTTTAAACGCGAAAATAAAACCTGGCCTTAACCTTCAATAACTCTAGCTCCCCTTTTCCTCTACATTTTCAACACATTGCTATCCACGATCCCACCTTGTACTTACACGCTATACAGTTATTATTTCAAGTTCCGGAAATCCACGCGCTACGGCAGTCAGTTGTCTCCAGTTTTGATGCTTTGTCCGCTACATGTTGCCACTGTCTCTTCAAACTTGTAATTTGTGAACACGTGAACTTCGCTCTCTTCCTCTGTACTTGAAACGTGTACAGGTACGAAATATAGTGACTTTTTATGTGTGAATATGTAAGTATTATCCTTTTTTTCCCCCTTCATTTGTCTTAAATTTACCTTAAATTGCCCTCCCAGCTTTCCTTTGTGCAAGTTTAAATATATATATATTTATAGAATGTGTGTAGAAAAGGCAAAATAATAATAAGAAAAAAGGGTTTACTTACAGCTTGTTGTTCTATAGGTGAACAAACACACACTAACATTTATAAGTACGGAAATCTTGAATATTTCGGTGATTTCACCTTCTTCATGCTCTGAGAGTAACAGACACACACGTGAGTAGAATAAAGACAGACAGCGAATATCTTGACGGAAATTTTGTATGCAATACACACTCAACACTGTAAAGCCACTTAGAATGTTCGCATACATGCGTGATCAGTAGAAGAGAGTAAAGAAGTTCGTTTAATACAGGTTCACAACTCAGTGATAGAAAAAGAACATGGCGAACGGCCACATCAGAAACAGTTGACGACGTTCTGCGCGTGCGCAAGTACTCACAGGAAAGGGATTATGGAAATGGTATTTTGTGTTGACAGTTGACCTGGGTACAAACAATTAAAGAACTGAGACTCAGTAGGGGAAACGTAGCCAGGAAAGTGGAATCTAGTATAGGAAACGAAGTCGGAGAAAGTGGGATACAGTATAGAAAACCCACCCCGAGAAACGTGGGATATAGTATAGAAAACGTACCCCGAGAAAGTGGGATTTAGTATAGAAAACGTATCCCGAAAAAAGTGG
Source organism: Lepisma saccharinum (assembly GCA_022664845.1). Lineage (NCBI taxonomy): Eukaryota > Metazoa > Arthropoda > Insecta > Zygentoma > Lepismatidae > Lepisma > Lepisma saccharinum. Next base: position 2,512 of record JAGDQP010025277.1, on the reverse strand, counting down.
AATGTAGTATAGAAAACGTACACCAAAAAGTGCGATATGGTATAGTAGGAAACGCAATGAAAAGGAAGTAGGTTATTGAGTCATTCACAAAAAGTGGGAGTCAGTATAGAAAACGCAATGAAAAGGAAGTAGGTTATTGAGTCATTCACAGAAAGTGGGAGTCAGTATAGAAAACGCCAAAAAAAAAATGAATCGTCAGGAGCGAGGGGGAAGTGTGGGTGTAGACGAAGAGAAGAAACAGGTACTGCGGATTTAGACCAGGTTTAAGTTGAGCATTCAAGCCCTGAATGAACGCTCCTTCCCAGAGACGACATGTGGATGTGTTTGTGGTGGGGGATAGTGTATGGATTACAGCTATACGGAAATTGTCGTCGAAGTCAGTGTAATGCAATTGCGTGTATGTAGCCCACACTGGCGGATCGGGTCTCTTGGTGAAGGAAAAGAGGCGGTGATTATTCACACGGAGATTCAAAAGATCACCTGTTTGCCCCACATAGGATGCCGGTCAGATTGTGCAGGTTAGGATATATATGACGTTTGAGGTTTGACAGGTTCCTTTGGGATGTAGAGCGAAGTTGCCATTGGCTGTGTTGATATAGATAGATGGAGACGTAAATAGTATGGAACAGATTTTACATCTAGCGCTGTTACTTTTGTGGACGGGAACTGAAGGCAAATGGGACGAAGGTTTAGTGTGGACCAGGATGTTTCTTAGTCAATCTAAGACGATGCTGAAAAACTAATCTTGGCTTGGTGGGAAAGACAGATCTGGTATCGTGGTCAGATTGGAGTATATGGAAGTGAGAATGCAGAATTTGTGTGATCTTGGTTAGTTTAGGACGAAATTGTGTGATTAAGGGCGAAGGATTCAGGTTAGTGTTGGAAGTAGGAGCAGGTGGTGTATTAAATTTGTTTAGTTACGAGCTTAAGTTGGTAGCCTCGGTTGACTAGAGCCTCCTGGAGGCATTGGTTGTAGGTTTCGGTTGCGGAGGTTGTGAAATTCAGGCGTTGTCCTCTGAGGGCAAGGGAGAAGAGTATAGCTTTTTTGGTGTGGTAAGGATGGGAACTTGAATAATGTACGTATTACATGTGGTTGGTTGGTTTTATATGAACTGAAGTGGTAAGGGTGTTTTTACCAAAGTAATGTCTACATCAAGGAATGTGACTTTCGTGTTTGCCAGGTGAACTGGACAACACGGAACTGGTTCAGCTGTTCTAGAAACGTTGAGGCTTGCCTCACTATGAGTCCACAACATTAGTACATCGTTCAAAAAACGTACCCAAAGTAGGAGTCAACTGTTGGGTTTGAAGGAAATCGTTTTCAAGGTTGGCGTAGGAAGGTCATTCTTGTACACATGGCTGTGCCTGGAATTTGAAGGTAATGTTTGTTTTCGAAAGTGAAGTTATTACTGGTGAGGACTAGGTTGGCTGTTGTTGGGATGTGAGGTTTAGGCCTCTGGTTGAGGAAGAATTTCAAAGGTGCAAGTTCATGGACATGGGGAATGTTAGTGTGCAAGGAAGTTACATCTATCGTGCGTCGGAAGTGAGAGGCGGTAATTTACGGATTATTTCAAGAAAGTGGTAGATATCGCGTATGTAAGCAGGCAGCGCTTGAACTTACGCTTGTAGTTGGGAGAACCACAGTGGTGTTGGCTGGGAGAACCATTATGTCTTGGTTCTCACGAAGCGCTACAAGGGCTTTGTGGTGGGAGCAGGTTAGGTTCGGTTGGTCGGGAATTTGTTGAAGGAATTCGCTATTGGTACTTACGGAAATTATTGCCGAGATGTGTCGTTCGAAGGAATGACTACTAGGAAGGGGTGGTGGATCCTGTGCTGATGACGAGCGGAAACGTTCAGGGTAGAATGAAGCTCACTGGATCCTTTTCTTTAGTTTACGTTATTCTATATTCAACTATACTAAATCATTAGTCCATTCCTGTTTGTTACACTCATGCCTGAATTTAGGGATCACTCCATCGGGACCGACACTGACACTGCTTTGTCTGCTATAGCACCGACCAACCGCCTGTGAGTCGATTGTTCTTGAGCCGGACATCCACATGAAGGAAAGTTGTGTATTCCATGTAGGGATGTCAACGACTTGCTCGACTCGAGTCGCGACTCGGTCAGAGTCGAGTCGGTGCTCAGTACCTACTCGAGTCGAGTCGAGTCGGCGCTCACTATGTGCTCGAGTCGAGTCGAGTCGGCGCTCACTATGTGCTCGAGTCAAGTCGAGTCGGCGCTCAATAGGTGCTCGAGTCGGGTCGGAACTCAGAACTGCTCGAGTCAAGTCGAGTCGGAACTCACTATGTGCTCGAGTCGGCGCTCACTATGTGCTCGAGTCGAGTTGAGTCGGCGCTCAGTAGGTGCTCGAGTCGAGTCGGTACTCAGAACTGCTCGAGTCAAGTCGAGTCGGATCTCAGAACTGCTCGAGTCAAGTCGAGTCGGAACTCAGAACTGCTCGAGTCAAGTCGAGTCGGAACTCACTATGTGCTCGAGTCGAGCCGAGTCG
>JAGDQP010025276.1:0-27070 GCA_022664845.1 Lepisma saccharinum | reverse complement strand
TAAGCCATAGAGTTAGTTAGTTAGTTAATATTCCGATATTTTAATGTATAAAGCCATCAGGAGGTTACAAGCTGTCAAAACACTTTTCTCTGTCCATGTGAGTAGGAAGAAAGGTCTTTTATAAAGAAGACATCTCTGCATTAGTCTGAGGATTGTAAGAAAGTAGAAAAAAACATCAGGATAGCTGATCTTAAATACTAACTCGGGCTGTCCAGATTTGTACGAGACGAGGGTACCTTTGCTGAACCACTGAACTCGGTGCACTGATTTGGCCATCTTTGTAGCTACAAGTACGCTTGTTGTGAAGGTATCACAACAGCATTTCCTATTCCGTCGACTTCAGTTACTAATCTCCTTCGCTCATGATTTTGTGCAATTTTTGCTTCAAACAGCGCGAGAAATTACAATTTTATGTTTGTTCCGTATTGATAATGCCATAAGTTGTCAAATAGATTGAAATGCGTATACTCTGATCTAATGACAACATAAAATGTTCACACAGTCATTGTGGTACAGTAGTTACCATCGCGGACTTAAACATGAAACATCATAGTGAAACTCGAAGTTCAGCAGACTTGTGATGATAAGTGACCGTACTACTATTACAGTAGTTTCAAGTTCCTAATATCTATATCTAAACAGCCTTCATTATAATGATAACTGGAAAACGTGTATAGAACTTTCAATTTATTTGGATCTAATATTCTGTTCATGTTCTAATCTATTGCACTGTAACCGAACATTGGATTGCATTACTAGTGGCACTAATTTCAATGCATAATTATAGAAGAACCGAAAAAAATTGCAGATAGAACGGCTGATTTTAAACACACACATACAGATGTTTACCAAGGAAAACGAACAGCAAAACAAAAAAAGTGAACACTTCATCTTATTCTGACAGCCAAAGTGGAGATAAAAGAGATACAACATACAGTCAAGTTACTGGTTTCCGATCCTCTTTTTTTTTGCTTCCCTCTATTTTTCCCCTTTGGATCTTGTTCTTTTTAATATTCATGTTCCTGAGCCCTTCATGTCTTCTTAAAAGGCCTGGAAACAAACACCGTTTATCATGGCGTGGTTTTCTTCGTGCTCTCTGGCAGGTAATCTAGGGTGTTCCTGTCGGCTAATTATAAAGACACTAGACAGAAGAAGTGATGTACGGCCTCGGAAACTGTGGTTCGATCTGACCAGGAGTATAATCAATTCTGTGAAAGCCTCTAATCAGAATTGTCCTGGACTCCCCAAACTATCAGGCTCTGGTGCTTTTAGTTATACATTATATACAACACATCAAACCATGATTGCTGTATAAAGTGTTCAGCTACGTTAGCTCGAGATCTTTTGCCTCTTACTAAAGATGTCTGCATAATTCAATCACAAACTATTGCTTTATACTTTTTCTTTTTTTTTATATTTTCTATCGGAATTAAGCAATTGTAGTTTTTGGAAAACATCTGTGTTGAACCAGCGAGTTTATTTTGACGCATTTCGTAATATCTGACCACAAAATAATAATAATAAGTTTGTGTCTCAATAGACAGATAGTACAAAGTCATGAAGAGAGTGTGTTTCACAGCAGATTTTCCGAAGCTTTCCCTTTTCGTTCACCTTGCAAATTAAGTAATTAATTAACTCTATGACTTAACAGAACTCGTAAATTTACCGCCGAAGTAATAAGCATTCCCCATTAGATTCTAACCGGGGCAAGATCAAGTCAGTTTTCTTCATTCTTTCTAATATTGTCCTCCAAATGATGTTTCGGGCTTCCAATGGTCACCTTCTCTACGGCATCCCAAACACGAAGGAATCCATGGACTTCTCATCTTAGCTGTCGTGAATTCGTTATTCTTATAATATTGGGCGAATTGTACAGTCTATGTAGTTCTTACTTAAAATTGCATACTTTTCTGCGTCAACATAGATTTATAATAGCTTGAAAATAGAATAAATTTTCTTGTATGTAGTAATTGTAGAATGTTCAATATTTAAAACTCCAAGATTAATAATATTTGGGATATAATAATAATAATAATTTAATTTAATATCTTTATTATAGAGCTATTATACCTAATATAGCACTACGTCATAAAGATAGATATTGGTTTAAGATAACAGTTAAATGAGAATAGAAATTGACGCTCAATTTCAAGTCGAGTTGTGAAAATATTAAAAGATTTTCATTACAATGCAATACATATACAAATTGAACTATCAATTACTATTACTATTATTATTATTATTATTATTATTATTATTATTATTATTATTATTATGCTGTATCAAAATGTGTTCAGCAAAGATATTACGGAATATATTCTTGAAAATACAAAAGTTGTAAGGGTTGAAAACTAAAAACAAAGCATCATAGTTATGCTTCGTTTTATATTTTATTAAATTATAAGGATTTCAACCAAATTTCTAACCCTGGATTCTGGCCTGAAGAGTCTAATTTACTCAGTTAATTGGTAAACTCAGAGAAGACTAGGAAGTTAAATGAATTATCAGTTAACGGTGAGATATGTGTACAAATAAAGTCTGCAAATAAGGTACTAGAATTAACAGATACAAGAGTATATAGTGAATCAAGGAATAATGACAAAAATTGTACAAGAAGAAACCGTTTATACTAAAGAATGATGGGTAGAAAATATCTTACTGTATACTACCAAAACGTCAATGGTTCAAACACCAAGATAAGTGATTTTGTTGAGTAAAAAACTTTAATAAACTTTTGTATGGGCCACTCTAGTAACTTTTGACTCCAGATTGTCATGATTTTGCCTATACACTAGTTAAAATCTACAAACATACATGTCTCAGGCGGAATTCGAACCCGCGATCTTCGAGTCGCTGACCTAACGCCTTAGACCGTACGGCTACCTTGTAGGCTGGATTTTGTTGGGGAATGTAGGCACTGTACCTACATACGAATTTTCATCAAAAACAGGCTCTGACACCTGGCGAGTGTTCCTTGTCAGTCTAGGGCGAGACAAGTTTAAGGACAGTATCTCCCCGGATGAGTGCGAAATCTTTATGTAAATAATTCACATATTGTACTTCTTTGGAAACAAAAACATTCGCATAATGATTGGTACATTCTGAACCGAACTAGGTGCGAAAGAATTATACTAATTGTAAAAAGTAAATGTATTAGTATATAAATCTATTTAATGATATATAGATATTTATATAATGTAAGTAAATGTATATAATATATAAAGCATATATAATATATTAAATATAATGATATAATGTATATAAAAGTAAATGTATATAAATCTATATAAGTAAGTCTGTGACATGTAAAGCTTCAGTTGAGCTACAGATCTTGAGAGGTAGTTTAGTAAATTGCTGAACGGGGTCTCTCCTACTAACAAAAATATTTTACCGGTTTAAATTCTGCATTTTATTTAAAAGAAAAAACATTGAGCTTAAGCAATAAGTTAAGAATCTATGAACTAAGCATAATGCTTTAGTTCAATACTATACAAGTTACATCAAATCTGAGATATTCGCCGAGCATTTGCACACCGAAGCCTGAGACATCTCCATTGGAGTTAGCAGCTTTCATATTTTACATGGTGTCCCTGATGAAATTGGCATATTGGTAAAATATCTTAACAGCATAATAGCATCTCCTGTTACAAGCTATACCCGAAAAACCAATTATATTCCAAGTACTTACATTATAAAGTGCAACGTTATGAATAAAGTACAAAATATCAAAACTGTAGGTATTCATTTTGACTCTAAAGGTAAATTTAAGAAACATAGACATTTTAACGCAGGAATTAAAACGAAAAATAGGTTATACTCGTATATTCTATCAATGGGGGTGATCTAACCCGACTAGAAGATACTATTATACAAAGTACTTGTTAGAGCGAAACTTGAATTTGTAGTTATAATTTGGCATCAAGAAACTATAACCTAAAATGGAATCAAGTCAAATTCTTCGTTAGAATTCAATGTTTCAAGTTTGGTCTACAGAATTATGAATGTACGTACTTATGAATATTGGTGTAATTTTCTTGGGCTTGAACCTTTGTACAGCAGGAGAAAAAATATTGATAAGTGATTAATTGAAGATATATTATCAAATAAAATCCACAATACATCTCATTATTAGGTAAGGTAAGCATTCAGGTACCAAAACATAATATCAGGAATTACAAGAATTATCAGGTAATTAAGAATCAGATAATTATCACGTAAGAATCAGGAATTATCAGATAATTAACAGAAAGAAACAAAATTGTTTTAGCCAGAATGATTGATAGCTACAAATTTATTACAAAAGATGACAGAACTTGATTATCAAGGTTAATATTACATTTTAGTACTATGATTCTATCTCATCTCGTCTACAAATTGTCAGCTGTCAATCTAAGACAGATATCACGTTCCGCTGCTTGGCCTGGAAAAGATAATTCTCATTTCGCCTAATTCTCATTTGGCCTAAAAAATTATTCCCCCTGCCAAAAAAAAAAAAAAAAAAAATCCAGATGGAAATTATACAAAAGTTGAAAGCGTGTATTATATTAGAAAGATTTAGAAAGACTGAAATTACTTGAATAAAGGTGTTCTTGATCCAGTTAATAAAAGTACATGCAAATATGTTAATTCAGAAATATAAATAAACGTTTTCAGAAAAAAGTATGAAATAAACAATAATTGCATAATAAAATGTATTTTTCGTGTAAGACGTAGATTTTTCGTTTCTTTATGTATTGTTTTATTTATTTATTATGTTGAGCCTTTTATATTAGTTTCTTATATGTTAATTTCGACATGACAGGCTTATTTTGGGATTTATGAGTAGGTAGAGGAATTCAGTGATTTTTGTTCACTTTGTGCAGTCGGCACGGGATTGGCTCGCGAGGTCCAATCAGGAACCAGATTGCTGTCTCACTAGAAATTTGTGTTGTTTAGGTGATTTAGTGTGTCTGATGAAGACAAATGGTTAGTTAGTTGGCGAGATTTGAGATATTTGTGTTCGGTGAGATTTGTGATATTTAAATCTAAATCAGTTATGTCGCTTACATATGTTAGTACCGGAAGAGGTGGAAAACTACTGTGTTACCAAGGTTTTACGTATAGAATTAACGGACGTATTGGAGTAAACCATACTGGAAATGTGAGGAAGGATGCAGAGCGACAGTAGTTCTTCTTGGAGAAGATCTAGAATCACAATCGGGTCAGCACATACATGCACCAAGGGCCAGAAAGATAGAGAAGAGAGAAGTGATTGAGAAAATGAAGAATAGAGTTAAGAAAGAGCCAGTAACACCCGTTAAAGAGTATTTTCAGGTAATGCTTTCATCACTAAACATTTTTTAAATACCTACTCTCAAATTACTTGCACATGTTATTAATATAACATTAAATGGTGCTGTTTCTGGGCTACAAGTGGTGAAACTCTCAATTATTGAGCATGTTTTCTTTTCTCTGTATTTAACCAAAGTTTAGAGGTCAGTTGGGATATTACTTAATCCAACGAAATTAAAAACAAAATAGTCTCGAGGCAAGTGCTGTGTCTAAAGTTGCTACTTGGTTTCTAGTCCGCCGTTTTAAGTACCTTCGATGATTTGATTTTAAGCTAAACCTGTAACAATCTATTTCGGCACTAATTTATAGCTATACCCGTTTCAAATGACTTCCATTTTTAATTCTTTACTTCCATTAGACGAGTCTCTTTCGTGTGTAACCGCAACTAGTGGTATCAAAAGTGAAGTGGTATGCGATTAGTACTTATTATTATTATTTCTGTTCGTAGAATGATAAATTACTGACACGGTGGGAGCTTCGCCCCCCGCACACCATCCGTTAATGAAGTATACTGTTGCACTGTTCTTTTTCTTCGTGACTTGTTTGCTGAGAAGTTCCGTTATTTTATTTGAGTGAGTGAATTATTATTAACGTCCTAAATGAGTTAAGGAGCTTCTAAGGACGGAACCTACAGTGTAACGTGGGTTCCGAACCTCATGTGTCCCCACCGGGAATCGAAACCGGGACCCCTTGGTTAGAAGGAAGTGAGCATTAACACTCATCCACAGGGGACACTGATTTTCTCCTTTAAGAGATGGACACTGTTCTTGTTGCTTCATTATTTTCCTGAATGAAGTACATAAGAATACAAGAGAAATGTGGTAAATGGTAGTAGTGAAGGACCACTGGTCAAGAGAAATGTTCCGCAGAGAAATCGACGCAAATTTGGTGTTGACTATACTGTAATAAATCATGTATTCATGTGTTGTAAGATTAAAATTTGGCGAAAAAAAAGGTAAAACAACGAAGTAGGTTCACTATTAGACACTATGCTTCAAGACTCGAAATACGACCCTCAACGCCCAACTCTACAAGACAATCCATTCTCCCTCTTAATCAGTATATACCTCAAAACTCTCCACCACAACGACCCTGACATACTATACCTTACCCGTTTCTCTCACCCACGCCCACCTGATCATATCAAGTCATCAAATGCACTGTAATACATCTTAAACGTATAGGGCTCGCTTCGTATCTCATTAGTGCCCCACGTAGCCCCGGGGACAGAATATAATATGCATTTGTCAATACTAACTTCCCTTAATGTTGTGTTTGTGGCGTGTATGCGCTTCATCAGTATATACTGAATAAATCCTACCTTGATATATGATTACGATGAAAAATCGAAAAAGTCCTAAGTTTTGAGTAATGAAATAAAGTATACTTATGATCCCTCTGAAACCCATAGACCATTTCCAATTTCGAAATACTCCCACACCTTTTACACCTCTTCCCAATAAAAGGGCGTAACCCTTTAAGTGGGTATTAGTCACGGCTTCACCGTGACTATTATATATTTAAAAAAAAAACATGTGAGTAGAACAACTACTATATTTTTGTATCGGATGTTATATCTGATCGTTCTGAAGGAGTAAATGCCTATTTTTTGGATACCTGGCTTTTTACTCTTCATACTTAGAGATAAGAGTTATTATCAGCATCTGTGTCTGCTGGGAAGCGCTCTAGTGCTACATAATAGCTTAAATAGCTATGTTAAAGCGAGTTTTACGTAAGTTCCGGTAGCCGCCACTGGGGACCAGACTTGGGGCACCTATTCGAACTTCTCGCTAGATGCTAACGACGTCATCTTGCAACAAAATTCCCAAAGAACTCCAGCGCCCTGAGATATTCAATCTGAAACCGAGCAGCGACTACAATGAAATGATCATTCCTGAACAGCGACAGCTTTAGCATCACGAAGTACGAATTTCATGTATAATTAGGTGTTTTTCAACAATAACTCATGTTTCCGTAGAAAAATCTTTCTCATTTGGTAATCTAAACGTAGTTTTAAAGGGCAGGTTTCTGGTTTAGATTTGGTTTATATTTTGTTAATTTGTTCTTCAGTTAATTTGGGAGCTAAAAAATCGTTGTTCAAAAGTTTTCTGAATTTAACCAGTAGAATTCCTTCTTTGGCTAATTTTGCTTTCTAGTATTTTCAGGCTTTTTTAAAATTAAAATCTACTTCTACAGCATTTAGAGTAAAATATTTCCCTTGATTTGAAAATAGAGAAGTTTGTAACAAGTGTTTTAATTCTCTAAAAGAAATAAGCACTGATTAAGGCTATGAGACGTTTTAATAAAAGTCTTTATACGAAACTGACAGACTAACACTCTCTTTCACAGTTGTTGAATACAATGAACGTATCAACTTAGTTTTGTTTTAAACGTGCTATGCTGGGGGGCTGGGGAATGACATCTACGTTCCCTGTGAGATATGCAACCACCATATCGTATAATCATATTAGCGTTGCATACATTCTAGGCTGATTAAAAAATATAAAAATAAATTTAAAAAAACATGCTTTTCTTATATTGCACTGAAAAGTTAAAAAATAATGTTCTATTTATGAAAGACTAGAAGAAAAGCATGGCGCGGGAACTCATATTACATATACACCTCACACCTCATACATTATTCAGTGGATGAATGGGGACGCCATGCTTTTCTTCTAGTCTTTCATAAATAGAACCTTATTTTTTACTTTTCAGTGCGATTTAAGGAAAGCATGGTTTTTAAAACTTATTTTTATATATTTTTTCGACAATAAGTTGACTCGAAAATTTAAACAAGAAAAAATTATATTTTCAAGGGAATAATATATATACTATCACATATGATAGTAACATTTTCCTTATCCATGTCCTTTAGGCATATTTGGAATCATTTTGACGGAAGCCATGACATAACCACTAACAGGGTAGAAGGATGGCATAGCAAATGGAGCAGCCGATTCGGAAGACATCACCCGAACATCTTCGCTTTCATACAACAAATGCAGGAGGAACAAAAGGAAAATTAGACTACAATAAAAACTTTTGGAGGTTGGAAACCCGGTGTGTTACCAGAAGAGAAAATGGAAGCGTCTGAACGACAGGATAAGCATATTGAAAACTAGACTTCTTAACAAAGAGATAACGTTTTTTTGCCTATCTTGATGCAGTCTCATAGTTACTGCATTTGGAAGAGTAACAAGCTTTGTAACGATTCGTAATTCGTTTGTTTTGCACACTAAGACAAAATAAAAACATTCTGTATTTGCCAAAAATTTAATTTAATATTTAGTCTACCTTGCAACTCTTTTATCTCCTCCTGTCCTCTATCTACACCCGTTGATTAGTTAGCTGATCTTAAATTGTAGATCATGCTTTTGGCTTTAGAGAATTGGGGGAATGCTCACTGGGCACTGATGGCAAGTAAAATCCTCGAATTAGGGTGACAATTCATCCTGCATTCAGCCAGACTTTCGGGCTTTTGATGATTTTTACCGTGTCTGGCTTAACAGTCGAGCTGGACGCTCATTTCTTCTCAGTTGTTTCATTATTTTATTTTTAACTTTCCATTATTCTGATAGGTCTCAAACATTTTTAGAATATCATCTCGAAATTTGAAGAAAGTCGGTGCATTTACTATTTCCATATAGAAAGTAGATGTAAATGTACTTGGTGATGGGTCAGGTCAAGTTCAGTCATGCAGTATCAGGTAAAGTCCTCTTTATTTATATTTTTGAATTAACATAATCAAGAACATCTTAATTTAGAGAATTCCATTTTCTATAATTTTCCTCTGAAGGGTTTTCTTAACAGAAGGAATCTTTAGGCCAAATGAGAATTAGGCGAAATGAAAATTCTCCTCTCGGCCAAACAGCGGAACGTGATATCTATCTTAGATTGACAGCTGATAATTTGTTAGGCGAGATGAGAAGACACGCAATATATTGTTTTAATTATAGTGTGCCCTTGTACCTTATCGTTCTAAACTTATCAAATTTTCAAAACTTAACTAACTTTAGAACTTGCTATACAGAGTGTATCTAATGATATTATTTTAAATATACTTTCTGTTTATATTAAATGTGGTTATATGAATTATATTCAATTTTAAGTGAAAGTGTTTATTTTTATAAATTGTATTATACTCATATAACTATGTAAATAAGTATTGTCTGTTTGACGTGCGCTGTATTGGTCAGGTGATTGTTCATAGGTCAGGTGTATTGGTCAGGTTCAGTAATAATAATAATATAAAGAATATGATTTCCTGTTAGTAAAATATAAGTGGGTTGTTATGTGTTAGTTGGAAGAAACACAAGAAAAACATATGTGGAAAGTTTTTGTCAATCTATTCCCACTATCCTCACCAGTTGAAGTTTTATTTGCCCAGATGTTGGTGACAAGCGTGGAGGAATTATGTAGTTCTTTTATCTTTTGTGGACGGCTTCCCAGCTTCGTTTTCAAAGCAGTGTTTCCAAGCGCTAAGAAAGTAAATTAGCACATGCACACACTCACAGAAAGTGTTGCAACGATGAGTTTTGTATAACATTCATATGAAAGTATGAAAAAAATGACTTTGCTCCTTTCTCCGGTATTACCGTCATAGTTCAGTTTTTAAAAGCGGAAGTGTAGAATTGTCTTTTAAAAAAATGTTCTAAACTGATCAGTATAAAATTCCTATATAAAATCAACAAATGGCTGTTTCATTAAAAGACCCACAGTCTCTAACTTGACCAGGATTTTGCTATTTTATAAAGTATATTAAATCAGACAACAAAGTACAAACTTCGACTACATTTTCACAAATTAATAACTTCACTAGAACAGTTCTTTTAGCAGCCTAAGGGGCACAATACTGAACAAATTTTTACGTGCTTTGAAAACATATTAAATACGCTGATAGCAGTAAATAGATCTAGGCTTGTGGTCGAGTGGTTAACTTCGTGGACTTTTGGTTCCCACTGGGGAGGCAACAGGGGTTCGGACCACACTGATGACCAGTCTGACTAAAGTCTGTCAGAGTTTTCTTTTTATCAGCTACACTAAACAAGTGCCGGGATGGTATCTACACTAAGGCCATGGAGAGTCATCTACAAAAAGACTTCAACTCTCAGACGTCATGGGCTTAGGCAGAAGCACCTTGTTCAAGCTAAAAATTAAAATTTAGAAAAAGATCATTCCATCTGAAGTGGTCTAACATAGGTCGCTTGAGCTCATTAATAAAATAATAATAATCTAATCAAATCAAATTGAGTACCAATGTCTCCTTGGTACTCCTGGACACATTGGGAAGCTAAAGGTTGTCGAGCGTGGGACTGACCACCCAACCTCACTTCGTGTCGTAGGTCGAGAATATGTGGAGCGTTAACTCCACATCCCCCATGCGCCGTTCACGACGCGTACATATCGCACAGGGGATAGCTTTACCATTTTTTATATCACTTATATGTAAACAGTTCAAAATGGGTATTCTTTTATTTCTATCCCCGACGATTGATTAATTAATGGTGGCCATTTTCCTATTCCACTGCATGCCAAAACTTGTGTATGCAGACGTTTACAAATACTCAAAACGCAAAAGTTGAAATTTCTACCGTAGATTATTCTTACACAAGTGCATAACATGTAAAAGAATTTGATTTTCACCTGGTCCTCCATCATAGATTTTGGGTCGACAATATTCATAAAGCACGAATTTTGGGATCTTAAAAATTCGTTAAAAATTAAGCGACCATATAAGCTTTCATATTGTGCACACATTCAACCGCTTCAGTACATTTTGATATACAATAGTGTACAAAAATCAACCTTGACATGCAGCCGCTTCTGTACGGAACAGCACCCTGCAAATCGGATTTTTTTTCTATCCCAACAATCACATTTAGATACCATTTTGACAAGTTCGATGACGTTTTAGACTTTTCACCAGAGGACTAAAATTACCAAGCAGACTTTAAAGAAAGAAATGTTTTATGTCTGAATGTCCCATGATAAACAATTCCACAATTATTACATATTTCGTAAACGTCTAGAAACTCATTCACACTCCACCACACACTCTGTTATTGTCCTTCTGATCAACATACTTAATCTTGTTGTCAAACTTGATTAACGACTCATTATTTTAGTTCGATCCCGGCTCGTCAGGTGGGCTTTGTGGTGGGCAAACGCCGGGTGTGAGAGTTTTCTCGGGGTTCTTCCGTTTCCTCCCACTTTCTTCTTTCCACCAATTCACCCATCATCATCCTTTCGGCCTGAGCCAATGATACTTAAAGACCTTAAATAACTTCAAATTAAAATTCACATTCAAATTCAAGGAACTCTAAATTTGTGATTGTATTCAAATTAATAATAATAATAATTTTATTTATTTATTTAATTATCGATCTATTTATGTGCTATAAACAGCAACAAGGCCTATATAGCACAAGTTACACGTCTGGAATACAACAGCTATTACTGCTTACAAAGCTTACATATAATAGTAATAAAGAAATAAAACGCAAGTTGAAACCTATTAGATTCGGATCAATAAATGTACCACTTACAGTAGAAACCCAGCCCTGGGAGGGGGGAGCGCATGATAATTTCGCGGACTACTGAGCGGCAATGGGGAGGCACAAGGGTTCGATCTCCACGGTGGACCATCCTAACTGAGGATTTCCAGGGTTTCCCTCAGTCTCACCAGGTAAGTGATGTAATGGTACCTTAAGAAAGGCCGTGGCCATTACTTTCTGCATCCTCTACCTAATCCATCCCTGTCTGAATCAAATATGCCAAAAGGCCTTGTATAAAATTCAGTTCAACTCACAGTACAAATCCCTATTTCTTCTGCAACCCAAACAATATATTGCAATGATTGGTTACAGAGTGTGTCACATAGTGACAGTCGGTAGAGGCAGACACTACGACGACATTAGGAATAAAAGAGAATTGCATCGATCATTGTTAAAAGGGGATATGTGCTATATGTTTTAATGGCATATATCCCCTTTTAACAATGAGTGACAATTCTATATCTCTTCCTCTGTCACACCAGGTAAATGCTGGGGAAACACTTTCAGAACAGGTTCTGATTCCGATTTCCTCCTCATTCCTCTCCCTCAATCTATGGAAGTCTGAGTCAAAGTTGATTAAATGCCATAAATAAAATTAAAATATCTCAAACGTTAATGTAACACGTTTGCTTCTGTTTTCGTAAAATTTGGAAAACGTTATGTTTTTTTAAGGGCTCTTTTAATAACTATGGACTTCAGCCGGTCACGATGATATCAATGCAGTTAAAACCTCAAAACATCAATGCCCAGGCGGGATTTGAGCCCACGACTTCATGAACGGCGGCCCAGCGCTCTAGCCCACATGGCTACCGAGGTCGGCTTGTGCATTCGTGTACAAAATATTTTTAAAAAAATATTTTTAAAAAATAATAATATTGCATACTATTTGTGTTTAATATGAATTTTGTTTACTGGAAGTAAAGCAAAGTTCTTCAGTAACTGGCTTCTCCATTTACTTCTTCAGTTAAAGCTATTTTATTGACGTTTGATGACATAAATAGAAGAAGAGATTCCTATTCAAATAGTGAATACCTGAATTCAAAACACTTAAAAGTTTTGTTTAAAAAAAAAGTGTCTCTTTCGTCAATAAGAATAAAACAAGCGATGAAGTAATCAAAATCAAAAATTTGGTAGACATTCAAATAATTTATTGAGCTTTATAAATTCTAACTCTAGAAATAAAGAAAGAATTAAGTGTTTTGCACGAACACATAAAAATGATACCTGTCTCTCTCTTGGCCAAGGAAATAAAAAAAAGAGGGAGTTATAAAATAAACAATCCTGTTCCATGCCATAACTATTTCTCCAGAGTGATCCAATCAAGTTAGCTGAATGGCATGTGACAAGGGCCATTAACAAGTATTCTGTCGCCTGGCTATGCGGCGCCAGGTTTTATTCTCGCTTTATATATGTGCGTATGAGTGACTAAGTATACCTCTTGTATGTGTATGTGTGTGTGTGTGTGTGAGAGAGAGAGAGAGAGAGAGTTACAGAGAGAATGAGTGTTTGTGTCCTCCGTCTTCAATCCGGTTTCCTCCTGCCAAGCAACATCGTAACTTCTGATTATCAAATAACATCAAACGTCTACAAAATCACACTTAAAACGTGCAACAAAAGAAAAATGAAAACAGCTGAACAGTCCAACAATCTTGTCGTTTTTCTCCATTTCTTTCAATTGCAGATCCTTGTTCCTCAGTTGAGTTTTTAAGTATCAAAGAAATGAGACTTCTTTATTGCAGTCCAAACAACATACATCCCAAATAAGATGTTTGCAGCTGTTATTTATTTACAAACTAACATTCTAATAGTACTGAAGCTAATTGAGTTAGTTTACCTCGCCGCTATTCTAACTACCTTCTTCCATCTGTTTATTTCGGATTAATTTTCTATCCGTCATTTTTTTATAATGAAGACGTAAGTAATAGGACTACGATTACGAATTGAAGGGGAAAAATGTACAGCAAGCCTATCGTAGTCGAGATCTATCCTTAAAAGCCATCAACATGCACTGAGAAGTAGACATTGGGTCGTCTACCTCCCAGGAAATTCTAGTCCTCTATAACGAACGTAAGTTTGTATAAATCATTGTAATCTCAAGTTTAGATTACGCTTATCATGACAGATTTGTACTCTTATTTGAAGTCATGCGGTGCTATTTCCTCTTGACGAGCTTGACTTGATAACGTTTCTTCGAACGTCAGATTGTGAACTTGAATTTGAGTATGTTGCTTCGAATGTTTTCACAAATTCTTCAGTGCTATCGTTTTCCTTTGCCCGTATTTCTTCTACCTACGTTCTTTTAGTTTTATATTTACCTCTGCTACAACCAAATTATAATCACAGTGAATATCGGCTCCAGGGAGAGTTATCAACTTCTTCAAACATTTTTTTCAACTTGTCCTGAAATAGGACGCAGTCGAACTGAAACCTTTTGTTGTTTGGGCGTGTCCTCTTCCTTTCAGGTTTAATTTAAACACGTGTTTTAACTAATCTCTCAACTCTTGGGTTTCTCTTTCCAAGCCTATATTTTTCTACTGCTTTCTTATCACGTCCTTCACCTACTACTGGATTAAAATTACCCATCAGTACGGTACATGCACCCTTCTATTCCCTCTGAATCAACGCCTCCAGATATTCGTAGTATATTTCGACTCGACCCATTCTTCCGGATGTTTAGTTGTGGACAAGTATATCTATATTATAATCAGGGGCCTGTTTCACGAAAATATTTTGCAACTTTTCACTTTTTAATTTTGCATTTGAAGAGGATTGTCTCAAGAGCGCTAACCTCCCGTCATAATCTTTACGTTTACTATCGTTTTGGTGCCTACCTTTGGGTGTCAAAAGTTCACTAACAATTGAATATTGTCTTGTATACTTATACTCTTTGCACAAAATGGTAGAAGGATGACTGAATGTGAACAGAAATTTGCGGCAAGAGGTTAGTGCTCTTGAGATAGTCCTTCGAAAATGCAAAGTAAAGAGTGAAAAGTTGCAAAGTACTTTCGTGAAACAGGTCCCAGGTCTTTCCTTCTTCCTTCCAGTCTTGTCATCATCATTCGCTCATGGGCTAAGTCTACTTTCATGACCTCTTTAAGACGGTTTCCAAGAACTACGCTTACTCCACTATTTCCTCCTCTTTCTGGGTTCAAATAAATCATTCTGTATTCTTCATCTTGAATTTGACCAATTCCTTATCATCTTGCTTCACAAAGTTCTACAGTGTCCATATAGTTAATCTTGACATCTTCTTTCAGGTTTTCCCAATTTTATGCTTCCAGCAGGGACCGATCGTTCTACGTTCCGTTGTACAAGCCAAAACGGAGGACAAGAGATAAAAATGTGGAGAATAATCAGAGGCTATAATCTTATCTTCTTTGTTCTAGTTTCCCTTAACTCCATTCTGTTTCTTTCTATGTGCAATAACTTTTTCCAAGGTATACCCCTCCTAGAGATCCGAATGGAGGAGTAGTTTACCTCCGGAATATTTTGTCTTGAAATAAATCATTGGGCTGTATATTATGACTTGAAGCTAGGAAAAATAATGTGGTGGCTTCCCGTTGCTTACCATAACGTCTATCGCAGTAAAGGAGAACATCTAAGATACCAGCGTTTGTCTATATCTAATCCTTGCAGATGTCATTCACTTTAAGCCGCTATGTGGTAATGGTTAAGCTGCTTCCATTCACCACGATTTTCTTTTGGGGCTACCTTCCTCTAGCTTTGGTCCCTCTGTAAACTGGAAGGCAACAGTGAACAAGACACATTCGTTCAATTCAATTTTGTAAGAGTTGGAGAATCTATTTATGTAAAAACTGTAACAGTTTTCTTCGTTGGTGGATAAATATTTTTTTTTTTTTTTATGAAAATAATTCTTTCTAATCGTAATGACTCTTTACAATTCTTTATGATGAAAGAAGCAGCATCTACAAGAAAACTTTTCTATTAGAAAAAAAAAAGAAAAGCAAATTTCTTTATGTTAATAACACAATTCTCTCCTACCAAGATATAGTCATTAAGCTACATAAAATCAGAAGTTTTACGTCCTCTGAATGCTCTCTATTCTCCTTGAACCCAGTATTCTCTTCTCAAGTTTCATGATGCTAAGCATATACGATTAAAGAAAAATAAACGTTTACACAGAAAAAGGAATCTTTGTTGAAGGTCAGCAACATATGTAGAAGTTAACAATTGTTCTGAGCTAAACGATGTACTCTTCACAATGAACTCTTTTTCTTTCCCTTTCCTTCTTGAAGAAAATGAAAAGCAGTGAATATGTATGTGTTCTTTCAATAGAAACACTTCACCATTTTTAGATTAAATGAACTTAAACTAGCAGTCACTTCCTTTTGACAAGGTAAAAAGACGGGATTTGTATTAATAAAAGATTATTGCTACACTTACTAGTACAAATTCTCTCGTTCTCTTCATTTTTCATTTTGTACTCTTCGACGTCACCATCTCTATATTTTTTTCTCTTTCTTTTAAGCAGTTGATGAGAGCTCTGAACAAACTCCGCTTCCGTGGCTTCTTGACAAGTGTAAACTGTGCACAGTATGACAGACACCAGTCAAAAAGCTTCCGGTCTTTAATTTATGTGGCCTCTTCATAAAATACTGTTGATCGTCGTGTTTAGAGCAAGCTACCTTAAGATCACTGCTAATTTACACAAGCAAATGATCCAGCAAACACTGTCTCCACTTCTATGCTAATATTGACTTTCTCTGCCTCGTTCTTCTCTTCGTCATTTCTCTGGATTCTTTCCCTCACACCACAGAGACTCATCCACCAAGAAGCTCATCCACATATTTGTACAAGCGACATTCTCAGAGACGAAGATGAGTTCCCGACCTCCGGTTTCACCGACTTTTCTTCTTCTCCCCCAGCAATTTTTCCTGTTTCCTCAGAGACAGGGTTGCCATAAAACTCTTCCGATTGAAAGAATCTGAAGATTTGTGTTGTTTTCGCCCTCCGACGACGAAGAAGCTACTCGAAATTTTCTTATGTGCCACCTGTAAGGTCAAACAAACCTTAAGTGTACGGCGAGAATACTACTACTATTACCATAGACCTCTATTACGCCGTAGGAAATCTTACCCTGAGAGAAATATTAGGTTTGTATATGTCTTCTAATACTAGTTTTAGACAATACGATTGCTATAACTTAAAAAAATAACATTCTTACTGTACATAATATCTTCTGAAATTCTCTTGCTCACGAAGGGTGAGAAACTTGTAATGAGTTTCTGAAATTGTGTTTTGAACGCTTCCTTGCACTTAGTACTTCAGGATTACCTTTTAAACAGGTCATCTAAACATTTTGTTCGAAATGTATTGTGAAAAACTCTGAACTACTTATTTTTGCATCAAACTTCCTCAATATATATACCGAAAAAAAGTGACGGCTTTGCTATGTTCTTAGCAGTTCTATTCGTTACACCAGTAACTATTGACACCAACCCTTATCTGTAAAGATGTAGGACAACGAAGTTACTATTTTCCCGTTAGGAAATCTTAGAGTGAGTATTATCCAGTTGCATGCACCACCTAAACATAATCTTGGGTAATAAAACTATTTTAATCCAGTTATGTACACTCCTAATCTTTGTCTTGGATATTAATTATTTTATAGCTCTATACATCGCATACACTTAACTTCATAAAATGCTATTGTTATTCAGTTACGTGCTCCTTCAAATCAAACTATGTACCATAGGGCTACAGACAAGTAAGGGGTTCAAGTTCCGTAACTAGTCTTAACTTTCACAGACTCAGTCATTATAGGAACAGATGCTAGATGACATCAGCTGTCCGTTTGGCGTAAAAAGCCAGTTTTCGTTGGGATGTGACATGTGCCCTTATTCTACTGGGCCACTCAATTGATCTCCTGCTTATCTTAATGGTTAAAGCTCCTACTTTACCTACAAGGGGTCACTGATTCGAACCATAATGAGGGTCTTTTTGAACGAAAGCCGACTGTCAGGCCAAGGTTTTAATGCTATGTCGAGCCAACGAGTTTAGTTTTAGTTCTTAATTTCTACTATCTGTAAAACACTATACTACATAGGAGATAAATAGCTTTATAAATTAGCAAGACTTCCCACATTGTATTTATCATTCATGGTTTCCTAATACAATTTTGTAGTTTATTAACGCTTTACATACAATCACTTTGGGAAGCGGGAATTTCTTTAAAATTTGAAGTTAATCGTAGTTACTAGTTTTGCAATAAGGAGTCGTTTAAATATTATGTAAGTATTCAAGGGAAGGGGGTTCAAGCTTTGCTTATTTCTACTGACAATGAGGCAGGAGGGATAAGTGAAATACTTACGCAACACTTAAATAAATAAAAAAAAACATAATAGTGTAGTTTTGAAGATTTAAACAGTTTTTTGGACTACGAAATAATTATAAAAATGTGACAATGCAAATGCAAAAATGCACAGAGGGAAATGGTAAGGTTTCTGCTTGTTTTTACTTACAAGGGGGATGGAGTCTAAAAATGACTAAAATGTACTTACGTAATTCTTGAACGACCCCTAACAATAACAAATAATTATTTTTGAAGTTTATGACATTGCAGAAAAGTAATTCCAAGCTTATGTAGTCTTGCGACAGTAAGTTGTTATGAATTGTTCTCGCAATAGACCTTTGGTGTTCACTATTATCGTTAATGAGTACTACCAAGGGAACAGATGCGAAAGGTGGAGACGACAGAACGGAAGTGTAACCTTGACCTGTCACCTTCTCATGTCAAGTTTGGAGTTCTACATTGGATTAAAAACAAAAGAATTATTTTAACTTTAGAAAGTCAATGGAACTTTGTTACGATAATCGATTTAAATAGATTCGATTGTCGTAAGAAATTCCCATTGACTTTCGAAAGTTAAAATAATTCTTTTATTTTTAATCCAATGTAGAACTCCAAACTTTGTGCAGCTTGACATGAGAAGGAGGCGAAAGGTCAAGGTTACACTTGCGTTCTGTCGTCTCTACCTTTCACACTTATTTCTTGATATTCATATGTGGATTTTGAGACCCAAGTCCACAACTTCTTTATTGAAAAAGCTCCGCAATTAGCACCACGATGCTGGGTCAAGGCCGAAATTTGGAGCTATCAACGAAAATAAAATTGTTATTTGAACTTCTATTGTTACTTTCTACAGAACCTCCCTAAACACACTTTCATTATAGTCAATCCAGACAGTTCTTCCAATATCAAAGGTGTAAAGGTGTTACCCACAAGGATATACGCTTGCAAAAATAACTGTCTTAATTTGGTTTTGGAATTTGAAAGATGGGAAGGATATTTGTTTCTTTCAGCTAAAGCAAAGACTTTTTATATTGTTGATTTATTTTCTACTACCAGAGTGCGAAATCATGAAGAGAAGAACGTAATCCGCCCCTGAAATTTTTAAAATAAAGAAATTGCGGACAATTTTATCTGTATTCACATCCTTTCACATTCATTGTGCTTCTCACTTTTAGGATTGATTGACAAAAAGATTGTCGCATGCCTTTAAGTAATATTTCCCGTGTGTGACATCTACTAACGAAAATTAAAATTTGGATTAATAGTTACCATTGCGTTACAAAAAATTCACTCCGAGATAAATCGAGGGAACTATACAGTATTTTAAATTTTTGGACTATAATTTTTTGTCGATGAAAAATTAAATTCTTGCAAATATAGCCCTTGTTTAGTTACGTCTCAGAACAATATTTTCCTCAAAAGTGGGTTATGTGATTGTGCATAAGTCTGTAAGCCAACAAATTTATATGATGTTTCAATATATTTATTTTTGAAATAAGAAAAGTCAGTTATAGACAGTTTTTTTGTCCATTGCTGTACCTATGAACTTTAAAGGTATATGCCCCTACTCAACCTATTGACCAAAAAAAAAAACAAAAAAAAAACGCTACAATTCAATTAGTTTTGTGGTTCTGTTTTAGTATCTTATTATAGAAACCCTGAAAACAGTACGGTAAATGCTGTTCCTGCTCAAAATTCTTTTTATCATCGTTATTTCCATATGGTGTTCACTTACATTTGATGCTTCCAATGCTCAAAAACTGCTCATAGAATAAGGTATATGTATGCTTTGCATCAGGTAATATTGAGCTGATAGTTCTGAGTTTTTGGATATAATTTTATGTGTGATGAATTTCTAATCGACAGTTGCAGCCGAACTAAAAATTCACCACTGGCCGCTATAAGAGCAAAGCAGTACATACACAAGCATTATAGAATAGCTTACGAAGAACAAAACTTAACACAATATGAACGGAAAAATGGTAACCATACAATGAGAATCTATAAGGAATAAGTACAAACCAGAGAACAAAGAAGACGGAGAAAATGAACGAGAGTAGAAATTTGAGTAAAGAATGCATTCTTCAAAGCGTATAACCAAAACTTCCATTATTTTTCTGAAACGAACCGCTGATATGAAGCTATATGCAAATGTAATATATCCAAGTGATTTGATCGCAAGTTTTTCTGGAATATTCTGTGCAAACTGCGGATATAAACGGGGCATTCCTAGAATATTTCTAGAGTTTAACGATAGTCGACACTTAAAACGCACGCATCTGTTTACTTCAACACTTGGGATAAGCATTACTCACAGTCAAAGTTATTGGGATGTCATTTTACTTTTCGTAATCAAAATTCACTTACCCTAAACCAATAGGTCTACTCTTAATTTGATTAGAACTAAGTATTACAACTTTTAAAATTCTGTACATATTAGCCATACATGTTATCAAATATTGACCGAAACCACTGCACCCCGTACAACTTTCTTAGCCTACACCGTTGTATTGAAAGACACACAGAAAGTCAGAGAGAGATCAACCCAAAAATAAAGTTGAAAAGATGTCATTCTCTTTACCTTCGCAGAAAGAAACGAGTCACCAATAAGGGAAAGAATGATCTGGTATATAAATGTGACTTTTATTTATGAACTATAAAGCAAATGATTACGAATAATAAGAATTCACACATACAGAAGCACAGACACATGACATTTTTAACATATTAGTGAAGTTATATATAGTATAGTATTCATGGCAGTCGATAATATCAAAGTGTAAATTTAGTAATGTGATAAAGATGTCACATACTATATGTTTGTACTTTTGTACATATGAAATTTTATTAACTTAATAGTGTTTCGCTTTTAATCTTAAATTCACTGGATAATCATCAAATTTATGTTATACAGATAGGATTAATTTAATTTCTTTTTCAATCTGAATAATAAAATAAGCGGATGTCAGAATAATCGTAAAGACACATGAAGAACGAACAAACAGATATTCGAATATCCAGACAAATGAATAACAAAGACAAATCATACATAGACCTATAATAAAAATATTTGAATAAGGAACAAATGGCCAAATATTTCAAAAGCTAAAATCCGTAGTTAGTTTACTTTCTATGGGCTGGATACAAAGCTATAGCCTAATCCCGTCACATTTTTTAGGTATTACGTTTTTCGGTTTACACTATTCGAGGAGCAAGGATGGGATAATGTTGCAGATAGGACCTTAAGGTAGATACCATCTCAATATTCGCCTGGAAGAACTGAAGAAAACTCTGGGAATCTTCAATTGAGATGACCGGCAGCAGGACTTGAACCTGTCAAGTGGCGATCAAAATATAATAATTGAAGAGAATTACAATTAATTGTGCCATGCATTAAGCCCAAGAGAACTATTTCTGCTGTTCTTGGGATAAAGTTTGTTGAAATCCTTCGAATTTTTATTTCTTGAAATCCGGATCATCAGAATAATTTTCGATTATCCACTATGCGGATAATTATTCGATTACCCATTAAAAGGACCAATGGACGATTAACCATTAACCGGGTAATCATTTGGGCATTCGAATACGATAAATAAATATTGAATTGTTTGACTTACCTGATATCAAATTATGCGGATTATTACCGGATATTAAATTATTTGAAATTTCTACCAGTTTCGAAGTCAAACAGGATTGATTTTACCCGCAAGTTACAGTGTACTAGGATTTGTTTTGGAAGGACATGCTTAATCCTACAACGGATAGATATTTAAAAATTTACAAATATCCTTCCTTTTAACAAACAGTGAAATAATAAGAAACTCAAAAGTTCGGTACATATATTTGGAAAGACAGACATTTCTAGAAAAAATAGCCGCGCAGTATAACGGTTATATCAGCTCAACTTGATCAGGCTCAGCTTTCTAAAAAAAAACAACGATTGATTTGAGCCTAGTTGGTACACGACTATTATTTCACATAAGGTTACCAAGAAGCAGTGGTGTCAGATGGAGGGAAATTTCCCCGGGAAACGGGATAATTTGGGTAAAAAAAAAGATGAAAGGGGAAAATAATTAAAAATCGGGAAATTTTGTCGTATCTTTTTTCGCACATTTAAAAAAATATATCCATTAATTTTTAAAGAAAACTTAGAATCCGGGGAAAGTTTACAAAAACTGGGATTTTTTTAGTGGTTTGAGGGAAATATTGAGAGGAGAACATGACAACACTGCCAAGAAGTAAGTGATCATAAGATGATGATGACGGGTGTTCCACCCGCGGGAGGGTCTATGACCCAAAGGTCCCTGTGCAGATGAGGTGGTTTTTCAAGGCCCTCCATCGGATGAAGATGACGTCATAAGGACGAGACGTACAGTTTGACGTGCTCTTCGTACCACTTGTGTCTCCCACCAGGTGTTGAACTCGGGCCCCCTTGATTACAAGGATGCAAGCAAGCGTTACCACTCACTCACCGGAGACCAATAATAAAGTCCAATGAGCATCAACCAAGTAGGTACTGGAAAGAAGAGAATAATGGCAACTGAACTTTGTTATTTTCTCAAATAGTGGTCGGCCTGAGCCTTACATACCTAAAGGCCATAAATAAAATTCAATTCAAAGAGTGGTGGTACCCGTCAGCTTTTCTTTGGTTTGGTTGTTTGTTGATTGTAAGTAGGATTTTTTCAAATCACATTTTTCCATAACAGTTTATCAACATGTAGAGTAAGAATTTAACTTGAACGTTTTTCATTTAGTAGTTTCGTTTTTTTTTTTACTGTTACACGGTTTTGAATATTTTCTGTATGTCCTTTCTACAGTCTCAGTCTTCATTTGTCCTTGTTCCTGAACGTACTTGTTTCTTTTAGTTTCTTCGTCTGGTAATCTCAGTCCATCGTATTTTTCAGCAATTCATTCAAACTAAGGGTTTTAGGAGCTCTTTTTTATGTCAGTGTTATTTCTTGCCACGATTTAAACTAACATCATAATTTTCTCATATTTTTGTAGGTTACTATGCAATTGATTCCTGCTATCTTGTGTGGGATTGCAGCACTGAAAGAAAGAAAAAGAGTCATTATCCAATAAGACATGTGGAAGATGAACCTAGATCCTCGTCCCTACGTCCTTGGGATCGGGTCACAGGCCGGCGTCGGATATGCTTACTAAAAACTTTCGGCTATACCATGTGCAGGCGCGCGCAACCGCACGTGATCGGGCAAGCGAATGTGGCGAACGGCGACGTACATCTATATCAGTCATGCCAGTCCGCTTACAGTCGCATCAATTTTCACATGTATTAAAGGTGTGAAGCGTGCGAACGTTTGAAGAGTGGATATGGTAGTTTGACTGTACGAAGAAGGGGGTAGGTAGCTAAATAACGAAAGGGGGGGGATTAAGGTGGGGTGCCGAAGATCTAAGAATACCGTGTAATTAAGCAGGTTCTTCTCATTCATAAACAAAGTAATCATCTGTAAATATTTCCACCTGTCACACACTCTCATGTGAAGATGTTTGGATAACGCCCATATCCACACATCCACAAAAATAATGACGTTGAGTCTTATTGTTGGTTAGTATTAAATGTAACTACTGAGCACTAATGCTGTTTCTTTTTTTTGTTGTTTTTTTCGGATAAAAACTTGTCGATTCAACATTATTCCAAAATCTCACAAATGTTTTTAAATTATCCAAGTTGGAGCAAAAACAGTCACCTCCATTTCGGTATGCAATTTCATGTACAGCTAATCCATTTGGGTTGTATGCCATTTGAGGATAAATTATTTTCCTAATTCAATTGACCAATTTGGAACCGGTAGTTAAATCCAAATCATATTAAATTTTAATTTTCCTGAAACCATGAGGATAGTCTGCGCTACGATATGATAGAATCGCTTTACCCAGTTTTAACTGATGCCCAAAGATCTAAGGAACTGTACACACACACGCAACTTTGTTAGTTTCATGCATGGTATGCTGGGTGAGACCAAGTCCAATCAATGGGCATAAATTTATTTATTTACTAGAAGTTAGCACGGATACAGCAAACGCCATTTTACACTGTTCTTGTAACAATGTGATATAACAATAAAAATAATAATTACAACAAATAATTATACAATAAGAAATTAGATCCGTTTTTTTTTTTTTTAATTCCAGATTCATATAACAAGACTTTAGAAACTTACTTTTACTGAGAGAGAAGTCTGGTGGCAAAGGAAGAGTATTGTAAAAATGTGATAATATGTATACAAGAGATCGCTGGACCAAGCATAATCGCGGTTTTGAGAGGTAGAAATGATGTTGGGAACGGGCATTTTGTAGTTTCTATGTTTCTTTAAGTCAAGAGAATTCAAAATGTCTACGTTAGATTTGTGTTGGAGGTTGGATACCCTGTGTTGTACAATGCTGATAAAGAAATTTTGGACTTTGTGCAATTTAGATAATTTGGTTTCACAAGCCATAGATCAGATAGATAAACAGTATTCAATAGTAGGAAGTACACAAGTGAGAAAATATGACCGAAGATCTCTGAAATCTTTAATATCGGTAAACCTGTAGAAAAGTCCAAGAAGTTTGAGTGCTTTGGAAGTTATACGAATTCAATATGAGGAGTGAAATTGAGTTTTTCATCAAATATGATACCAAGGTCTTTGTAATGGTTCACCCATTGTATATTAGATGAGGCTAATGCGTATATACATTTTGTGTTATGGGTTTTGAGTGAGACACGCATTGCAGCAGTTTTGCAAGGATTGACTTTCAGTAACCAATTATTGCATCACACATTTCAACAGAGTCTATAGCGGCTTGAAGGAAGAAAATATGTTCGGTAGATTTCATGGTCTTAAAAACTTTGCAATCATCAGCGTAGAGAAGTACAGTGCAAGAATTATCTATCTGTTCACATAAACCATCAATCTAGAGGGAAAATAAAACTGGTCCTAAGGAGCTTCCTTGAAGGACACCTGAAAGCATGGAGAGCCACTTGGATATGCTTGCTACCAGGGAAGACGACACGTTATATTCTCTGCCAGTCAAATATGACGTTAGAAGTTGAAGAAGGAGGGGTCCGTGAATACTAAATCTGGAGGCAAGCATGTGTATAAGAAGTTTGTGATTGACAGTTTCAAACGCTTTGGAGAAGTATAGGTACATGACGTTCAGTTCTTGTCTATTTGCTAGGGCATCCGTGGCGTGAGACAGTAGGACAGCTAAGTTGGTTTCACAGGATCCATTTAGTACAAAGCATGCTGGGAGGGAGAAAGAAATGGGAGGACATGATTTTGAATCCTATCTGTGAATATTTTTTCACAAATTAAACAGAGGGCAGAAAGAAGGGAAATAGGTCTATATGAATTAACATATGACTTGTCAGCTTTTTTGTAAACAGGAGGAACGTAAAATTAATCCGTCTGCGGCCCCTCCCTTGTTTAAGTAATATTCAATAAACTTTGAACGTGAAATAAGATTCAAAATACAATTTCTCTTCTAGACGACCCCACGACTCGAGTATACAAATTATTGGAAGTATTTTAAATCAACCTTCCAAAAACTAGAATGCGGAATAGGATATGATATTACAATTACTGAATTTAGGTGTTCTTTACAACATAGTTTTTCAATTTTGAAATAAAATTATTTGTACAATAGAAAAATATTTTATTTTTGTGAGCCAATGATCCCACTGCTTCCTTGACACCTAATTCGGGGATAACTTCTAGTATGCTCAACGACCTAATTCGGGCGTGGCAGAGATCATATGAACACTTCTTTACCAAAAAGAAAATAACAAAATTATAAAAAAAAGTATCTGTCAAAATTTAATCTGTATTATTTTGTAACACTAATGTATACACTTTCTTAAAGTAATTTAACGGTTTACTGCTCACAGAAAAAAATAAATAAAAATCATGACTACTAGTCAGAAACACAAGTTGTTTTACGGAAAACAAAACAGGGGGAAATCATGAAATTCAATGTTAAGATAAATTGGTGGAATTGAATATTACATCTATAAGAGGAAATTCGGGGAATTACAGGACGTTTGCGAAGATTTGGGAACGTTACTAAAAAAAAAGGACTGTCCACGGAAAGCAGTATTGTTCGAAAAAAGGCGCCTATGGATTTTAGCAGCATTCCAACATTCCTACTGTAGAACTGACGAACGAACCAAGAAAAAGAAACAATGATGGGATATCTGGAAGCGACAATCCCACAATACTTAATTAGACAACTTCGTGTAAACGTATCACATTTATTTAAGTGATACTACAGAACAAGGTTCCAACAAGTTTACACAGTCAAAGATGAACAATGCAACATGTGATATATAGCGCACATATCATTTAAAATGGGAAAAAAAAAGTATTTAAAAAATGTCAAACTTTGCGTATACTCTAGCTATCAGTAACGTGAAATTAAAAAAAAAAAGAACAGTGATTGCGAAATGAGTATACAGTACAAGAAATTTAAAACTGATTGTCGAAAATTAAGTACACTATGTTACTACAAGCTGGTAGTACAATCAATATTAGTATTGTATTGTATCAACTGTATGTTGTTCTTGAACAGCCACAGATTCATAAATGATATATAATTTCTTGTTTTTCTTTATCGAACTATTGTATGTATTTTTCATTCGCGAAGTACGAGCGATCTTCCTTCCATTCGCTCCAATATTTTCCTCAAGAAATAAAATTAATTCTGGACAGATTTTTATTTGAGAGGCATGAAAGGTGATTTTGAGATAACAAGTCAGGAGAGTATGTTTCATTCATTATTACTATGTCATGGCAAGACAAATAACATACGAGATCTATACAAAGGGGTAAACTTGTTAAGAAAAGGTTACCAGCCGAGGTTAGGAATGATTAGA